>JAOWBL010064745.1:0-11633 GCA_028564865.1 Zenarchopterus dispar
ATAGATAGATAGATAGATAGATAGATAGATAGATAGATAGATAGATAGATAGATAGATAGATAGATAGATGTTTAATAACGGTGTCTCACCATTATTGGATAAGATGATGGAAAACGCTTACAGGCCACTGACAACATGTTCATGTGTCGTAGCACATATGGTTATCTGTAATTCCCCACGAGGTTCTGGTGATAATCTTGAAACAGCAGTGGTCATCATACTTATCAATCATCACAAGACATTTAAACATGATTTTGACATTGAAACTTGGAGCCATCTTGCCATTACAAACTTATACAAACCCTTATGGGTCTTTTGTCATTCTGACGTTTCCTGCGTTTTGCAGAAATTTTAAGAATTTAAAGTGGTTTAACTCTTTATGACCTACCATAGAACAAGTTCGCCTAAGCATATTTTTACGTTTTTGCATGCTAGTTGGTTAAAATTCTACAGGCATTTTGAAAATCGATATGCCAATGGGAGCGCCGGCACTCCAGCAGGTCATAAAGGGTTAAAACTAAAAGTTATTAAAAAAAAAGTGGGGGGTGACATATTTATGAGGCAGTAAGATTATAGTCATGGTGGATTCCAGACTTATCAAATGTGTAGTTTACCAACTTGTAACTAGATCCTCTTTGCAGTATGGAGAACACAGTCTTTAGGAATATTCTTTGTTCCTGAACATCTGGTTTCACACTGAGCCAAGGTTTTTCTCAAGGTGGCTATAGTCGATCAATAAATGTACATTTTAATGAAATATAGAGCTCTTATAGGATTCTGTTTCAGGAGTTTAAGTGTTCTCGAGATGTGCATATATCTTTTTAACCTATTATATGGACATTAATGTGTATTTGTTGTTTTTTCCTGCCATTTATCTTCATATTTATTCCAGCCAAATACTTGAGGCTTCTGTCTTCCTGTCTATGTCCTGATTAAAGCCGCAGAAACCTACTGTATGGATGAGCCCACTTTCAGACCTTCCCCAGCTGTTGTCTGGATGTTAAATGCTCTCTGGGGTAAAAGGCAGTAAAACCAAGCACAGTTTCCCATAATGCTCTTCAAGCCAGCTGTTTTTTCCAGTGCAATGGATTTATAAAGCGGTAATGCCTTTTACATTTTCTGTTTTTGTTTTTGTTTTTTTCTGAGTTCATTGACAGTGAGTTGTTGTAACAGCTTGTGGCTACATTACATAATTCAAATGTTATCAGCTGCTTATCTTAATAGTTTAAGTTTTTAATGAAAAGTTTTTTGCTTTCTTTAGAGCAGATGAAGGGCTTTTCCACACTTGGAGATGCTTCTTGTAGCCATTGTAAATCAAAAAGGTTAAACACGATGAAACGTGTGTGTGTGTGGATTAGAAATAACAGCTGGAGCATCCCACGGAGAGCTTTGCAGCTCAGTTTCTTATGTTATCTTTTGTTATGTTCTTATGTTGTTAGATTAGATCAAACTTTATTCATCCCCACTGTGGGATCAATAAAGTTTGATCTAATCTAATCTATCTAAAATGAGATCCTTATATAAATGGACTGGAATATTTAAACATCTAAATGGGTATTTTTGTAATGTCTTAGTTTACTGTTTCCTCTGATAATGGAATTTCTCTAAGATTTTTTAGATCAGTCTGCAATGCTTCAGGGTTTTTTTGTTTGTTTGTTTGTTTGGGGGAGGTTGTTTTGTTTTGTTTTTAATCAATGGAAATATTGTTTTTAAACATGGAGCTGGATGGCAGGTTTTTAGTTTTATTTTCACCTATAATATTCTAAGCTCTTTAGAAAATACTTCAGGCTCATTTCTCTGGAAGTCCTTGACTCTGCATTCACGGTCTACTGTGTTTAATATTCAATGCCACAAAAACTTCTTACAGTAATTTGTTCTTTTAACTAACATACAGAATCTCTGGGTGTTAACTCTGTTTCTCTGTTAACTCTGTTAGTCTAAAGCAATGTCAAAAAACACATACTATAATAATCTTTGTCAGTATGTTTATATATCTCACACAACACACTGAAATTTGTCCTCTGTTTTTAACCCACCACTGGTTACACTAGGAGCAGTGGGCTGTCATTTTTCCAGAGCCCAGATAACAGTTGTGTTGTGGGTCTAGGTGGAAAGTAGGATCCAAAAGCAGGCACAGGTAAATGTAAAAGTACAGTCTTTATTATGAATGATGAATTAAGAGAGTGCAGGATCCGGAGCTGCTGATCTGACATGTAGGTGTGGAGAGTAAACGGTGAGCCAGTGAGCAGGAGCGACAGAGAAGGGTTGGAACAGATCCTCGGAAACCAACAAGAGTGTACAGCCAGGAAACAGATGATCCAGGAAACAGACAGGTTGATGGACAGACGGATCTATGGGGAAAGGAGAAGCAGAATACTTTTTGGACAGGACATGGTTAGGTAGCAATTCCAATCGGCCTGAGAGCGTTACCAAATGGAGAACCACAATCTGGCGCTGACTGGTCATCCCAGGTGAAATATATACTGCCGTTGATGAATATTGTGTTCAGGTGCACAACCTGATTGCTGTGCTGGAGACATGCCCACTGGATCAAAAACAAGTTGTGGGTTAAGGGCCTTGCTCAGGGGCCTGCAGTTGCTCACCCTTGTCACCAACCCAGGGAACTGAACCATGGTTTTCTACACCCAAGCCCCCAGTCTTTAACCACTAGGCTACCACTCCCTACACAGTATGCAGCATGCTGCGTACAGTACTAGAGAATATTCAATTTGCAACTATATGTATATGAGCAGTTGTGCAATATGCAAGTGGTGTATGTCTTACGGGGAAATTTCCAGTCGGGAAGTGACCAGTCTGCCACTTATCATTTTCTTAATAATACAATGGGCCACTACAGAAGAATCCAGACAGACACCATCAGCATCTGTTTTTCTAGAACCCATTTGGCAGACATGTCAAATGCAAAAGTTACTCTTTAAAAAAAAAAAAAAAAATTTGCAGCTCTAGTGGTTTTTATTGAAAACTGCTCAACAGGCAGAGTCACATTGGAAACCTGGAGAGCTGCATGCACAAGGGTGGCACCCTCTGAACATGGGGCACCTGCTCAACCAAGTGAGCTTTCCAGAACCCTCTACCCTCTCTTTTTAGCACGTTTGTCTTCTTTTGTTGTGTTTTTATGTAAAAAAAAAACATAATTAAAGTCATCTGATCTCAGTACCAGTATATTAAAACAACCTCAAAGAACAACTTTCTATACAATTACATTATTTGTTTGACAAACATTTTACCAAAAAAAATGGAAAAATCTCGTGAGCAGTAGTAAGTACCCTGTTTCCGCTCCCATAGGCTTGAAGCATGTAAGAAGCAGCCAAGTACTACTGATCATCAGTACCTCAGCAGGTGTGCACAGGTCATATTGGCAGTTTGCTGAAATGCATGTTTTATTAAGCCCAGCATTTCAGCAAAAACACATTTGACCTGCTGTCAAAACTCAGCAATGGATAGGTGATTATTTATAAATTAGTGGATCTTCAGCCACAGGGCCTGGATAGCTGGCAGTCAAGGAGTTGATTATGAAATCATCTGTATATCAGTGTATTCTAGATTAATCAGGGTATCTCTATAATAGATACAGCTTTGCAAAAAATGCCTTGTCATCAGGTCCGTAATCTGAAATATATGAGCAAATCTACATCAGAATGACAGAAAAATCCAAGCTTTGGAGGTGCCTGGTCAAAGTCCAGACCTCATCCCAATTGAAATAGGGTGGTTTGTGCCTAAAGACAGCTGTACATAAGCAAATCCCCCAAAACCAATGATATTAAGCAATTTTATAAAGCTAAATGGTCCAAAATTCCTCCATAACCATGTAAGACACTGATAATTTCATATAAGAAACAACCACAAAACGTTATCCCTACTTCAGGTGCTTTACAATACCACACAAAAACAATGGCTGTTTTAGAAAACAGATGCTGCTCATGCAATATACATTCACCATCCATATCATTAGATACACCTGTTCAATTGTTTAACACAAATAACAAATCAGTCAATCACATGTCAACAACATAATGCATTTAGGCCTGTAAACATGCTTTGAACTTCAGCAGGTCATATCGACCAAGCATCAGAATGGAGAAGAGACATGATTTAAGTGGCTTTGAACATGACATGTTGGTTGGTGCCAGATGGGCGGGTCTGACTTTGTCTGTAACTGCTGATTTACTGGGATTTTCCCACACATCTCCCAGGTTTTTTAAAAAGAGAAAAGAGAAAATATCCTGTGATCAACAGTTTTTTGGATTAAAAAGCCTCTTTAATGTCAGAGGAAAATTGTCAGACTTTTCAAAATGATAAAAAGAGTCCTTAGAGGCAAGTTAATGGCCAGACCACCTTAACACACCACTCCATGTCAGTTAATGTAAAAAGGACAGGTGACACACTAGATTCTTGTGTTAAATATGGGGTATCCACCAATGTAAAAGGGGCTTATATTGTTACAAACTGGGGGTAGTTCTGAAGGCAAAAGGGAGTCCAGCACAATATTAACAGGGTGTACCTGCCGGTAATTATGTTGCCATTTAGAGTATGACACAGTATGTAAGGCACACTGATCCATGGTCATCATTAGTACTGTACGTAAAACCCCAATTCCTGAAAGTTGGGACATTCAAATCTCATATTTGATTCCCAATAGAACATAAACAGCATGCCAGATGTTGAAACTGAGGTATTTTGCCAGTTCATGAAAATGTTAGCTCATTTTGTTTTGGTGAAACAAAAGGCTAGAAAAGTAACCAGATAATTAGGACAAATGTTCTGGCTAAATCTTTTCTACTTAATTTGTAAAGGATGCCTGACCAAATACTGTTTATTATTTACTTTACTGTAACTATGCAACTTACATTTAAATAGTGTATATTTGAAGGTGAATTGTCTTGCTTTTAGGCTCTGTATGAGGAGGTCACAACGCTTAATGGTCATTAGAAGCTGAGGCTTATTTAACACACACTGAGAGGATACATGTCTGCGAACTGTGGCTCTGCCCCCACTTCCTTCTCACAGTCACATGGACTCTTGCTGTGGCTTCTGCTTTAGGAAAGTGGGCTGTTTGTGTGTGTTGATGAAGACTCGAGAGGACAACCAGTCAAGGACACTTAGCTTCCTGGTTTCAGCTTACACGGGCCAGTTGAAGTTACAGACAGATGTGCATGGTGACTCCCCATGGAGAAGCATGCTGCTGCTGGATCATATAGCGTAACATTCAAACTGTAGAGGAGATATACAGACTCCATCCTGTAATAGAAACTGCTGAACACACTGTGTATGAGCTGCTGTGGCCTTTGTTCCCCTACTGCTGTTGATTTGTTTCCTTTATCAACACTTATAACCCACACAGCCTTGTTGAATAAGGAGAAACAACTCAATCATCAATTATGTTAGCCCCACCTGTAACACTTAGGCTCTTACAATAAAACATAGCTGTGTTGGGGGTAATAGAGCATCTGTTTGTGTACCCTTTCCTCAAAGCTCATTTATGTCTCTAATCATATGTGTTCAGTCTTTCCTGTTTTTTTCACACCTGCTGAGCTCAATCAATACAGACACAAATATGAGCCTGAATGCAGTGTCACCTTAAAGTACATGTGGATACATCCAGATTAATAGCAAATGAAGTCCCAAATGTTTAAAAAAATAAATAAATAAAAATGGACATTTCAAGATCTAAAATACACATTTAAAGTGTTTTGGTGAAATCTTGCAGCACTTGCTGTATTCACTGTACAGGACAAAAATAGCTAACATAAGTGTGGCAGCATTTATAGTACTGACAGAAACATGATTTAAATTCTAAGTAGTTGTCAGCTGTAACCGGGGGCAGGATGTGAACAAATGTTTAATCTTTAGCCACTAGATGTCACCCTGCACAGAGAAAAATGAGTTGCTACGGTTACAAGAGCTGTGTAAAGAAAAACAGAAACAAGAAGCACATTTATTCTCAACTGTTTTTATCAACAGAAGAATCTGAAAACAAAATATTAGTGGTGCTTTTTTAAAGGGTTGACGTGTCATGAAGACTGACCATGTCATGGCTCTGTGTGCAGGTTTGTCAGTACCCAGATGTCTGTGGAGGCTCTGAGGATGACATCTTGGCCTTAAACCCCACCAGTATGTCAGGTGAGAGCTTCGGTAAGGAAACATTGGACTCTGAGCACATGTGCAACATCACGTGGTTATTTAGTTATGAAAGCTTGGATCAGGAATGGGTTAACCTGCAGTTAGGTCCACAAGTATCTGGACAGTGGAATTATTTTGATGATGTTTGCCTTCATGTAGCTCTTTCTTTGTATCCATACCCTGGTATACAGAGCCTTGGGTTCTTAAAGGTAAACACTCTCCTCTTGGAACAAAACTCTTCAAGGCATAACCCCCAGTATCAAGTTCATTCCTTATGTCAATCTCCTCCTGAGCAAACTAACCAAGCTATTCACTTATTCTCCACTAACTTTTATTTAAAATAAAAGAACAAAAATTGAAATCAAGAATGCTAAACATTACAGTCTCAAGTATCTGAGCTGTATGTGATAAACTCAGTGTATAAATCACCTGGTGTGGTTTACTACATCAGCAAAACATACAAACAAACAACCGTTCCGGTATTACATGGGCCCAAAACAGTCTCTGTAGGGTTCTTTGACCTTTTACTGGTGGCTTGTGTCAAACAGCTGCCATTTTCAACCCAGTACCTGGTAACACCTGTACAGATGCTCTTTTTTTTTTTCTGTTCTGTACTTCATTTATCTTGAAATAATGACTGAATGAACCTGGGCGCGTACCGTCTTTCCAGTCAGCTCTTCAAATACTTCTGAACTGCTGGAGGTACTATACGCAAAATGAAGTACATTCCTAAATGGTAAATGCACTATATTTTTGTGAAACCTCTTGATTCAAAGCTACAAGTTTAGACGTTAATCACACATTGATGGTTTTATTTCAAAACCATTGTTTTGGTGTAAAAAGGCAAAAGCTTAACAACGCTGTCATTGACCATATACTTCTAGTGCTAGCTGCAGGTAACATCTAAATGGGTTCTGCGAATCTGAAAGCAAAGCAATCCACATGTTGATGCTGAATAAAAATGTTGTCTGGGTAAGAGGGTTCAACAGTAGTAGGAGCATCATTAGTCTTCTATTGTTTTCCAAAGGGTTGGCATATGTTTAAGGCATCGACAGTAATTCAGCTATAAACACAAATAAAACCACAGAACATAATAAAGATACAAAAACCACTGACATCAAAGCCCACAAGACTTCATTTACTTTTTTTTGTTCTTAGTATGACGTTTGGATATGAAAACATTGTTCCACTACTGGTTGACGCTGTGTTGTGATTCACCTTCATCCTGCAGGGAAAACAAAGAATGTGACAGCAGCGCTGCCTTCAGTGACTCACAACACTTCCCAAAACTACTTTCAAAGTTTTATATTTCATTTACCAGTCTCCAGTTTGAATAAACTTACTCATTTGTATTTACCCTGACTTTAAGGCGAGGTTAAAATCTGTTCAAGTTAAACTTCTAATATTGTTCAGTGGAAATGTGTGATTTGCTTTTCTTTTCATCCCACATGAGTGTGACAAACAAACGCATTTTTATGAAAAGTTTACAGTGTTATTCTTAGATTTTCCTTGGTAGGAGAGCTCAGCTTCATGGAAAAAAGTTGGCACTTTTACTGGTTTTCAACCAGTTATTTCTGAATCTTATGAAGAAAGCTCCAGAGTTTGAACATTCTTGACTCCTTTTTGGGGCACTTCTCAATACATCTCAACACATATCAACACATATCAACACATCTTGTCTCTATTTTGCCATCAGAAATGATGATCATGGTAAATTGGTCATCAGGTTTGGATTTAGTTGTCCTGCTGACTGCTCTGAGCTGCCACATGTGCTGTTGGTTTCAGCAGACTCAAACCGTTACACAGACCGTCATCACCAGCCAGGGTCAAAGTCACATCTGTGAAGCTGCTGGTTCTGACAGCACATTTACCTTTTTCTTTTACGTCTCTGATTTCTTGAAGCTTTTGATTTGACATGAAAAGCATTCTAGCCCCAGACTGCCATTCTCCTCTTTTCAGTGAACCAGAACCTTTTTGTAAAGTGCTTCTTCTCATCTATTTTAGAGCCAGCAGAGAAATGTTCCCCCAGCTGGAAAGATGAGGCCGTTCAGAATGGTAATGTTCACCTCGCTCTTAGCACTACATGTTTGCTTCTCTCTGTCTGTCTGGGTGAGCTCCAGTTAGCAGAGCTCATATGAAATCTAAAACTTTAAAAACAAATCCTGAAGAAATCTTACGGTTTTAAACCTCCTCCACATTTTGTTTTAAATCTTGTTTTTAGATCTAGTAGGGTGGTTGGTTAGTTCTTTGGACACTTTGGAAATATTGTAGTTCTGTCTGGGATTTCTCTCCCCAGCAAGAAAACTGCTAGTCAGCCCCCAAAGACATTTTTGATAGAAATCTGATGTGGGTAAAGCTTTGGTGAGAATGTGTCTACAGATATGTCATCTGTCCATACTTGGGAGCACCTGATCCCACCCGCTGCAGTGAAGACACTCAGTTTCTGCTGGCATCGGGACAGCGCTGAAGATAGGCGTCAGTTCATAGGACCGTTGTCACAACATGTAAATCACCTCATTTGGGAGTTATTAAGAAGTTTATTTTGTCAACCGAGGTCAGGTAGACAACTGGAAGTAGACGTATAAGGGTACTAGAGGCTTTGTCAGTTAATGGGTTAGTGGATTCACAGAGAAAGCAACCCTATAACTCTTCGTCTTAAACTCTATTGATTAGAGGGTCGACATCATTTAAATGTCCACTTGCTTTTTAAAAAATAACTGAGATGATGATGACGTCAGGATCACATCCTGGTCGTCTGTGACTGAGCATTTTATTGACCCTTTCTTTACCTTGTCCTTTTACTCTACCAAACCCACTATTCTGTTTATCTTATAGTTAATGCTTGAAGTTCGACTGTAAATGATAAACTCTGATATTTTAGTTCATTTCTCCCATCTTTGTGGCTGGTGTACACAGTGATTTGTTGCAGAATATTCTGATAAAATACTGACTTACTGAGCATCACCGTAAAAGAAGCACCCTCGGACAATTATGAATCTTTACGATATTTGAAGACTGTGGTGGCAACCTGTAGATGTTTGATGAGAACCTGCTGGCTGTCAGCCATCACTCTTTGTTTCAACGCTGAAGATCTAACACATCTTAGTACAGAAAATGGTTTTGGACCCCAAAATATATTGGTTGGATTTAGGTCAGCATTTTGGTTTTAGGCCATTTTTTCATAAATTCTCCTGTGTTTTTAAAAACCACGTAGACTTGTGTGTCTCTTTGCTCTGACTGGGAAACACATTTGTGACTTAATCATTCCTGTGATACTCTGAGTGTCTCCGGTTTCAGAAGACAGCAGTTCTGAATGTCTCCCAGGTTTGACCAAAGCGCCTTCTTTTCTTCTGCGTTGACTTGCTCTGTCACCTAAACAAACTGATGCATTTCCGAAGAGCTTGACTTGAATGTTGAGACCACCACTGCAGTTGCTCGCATGAAACGCTTCACATGGCTTTTTTGCTGGGGTTTTTTTTTTCCTTTTTTTTTCTCTCCCAATAATCCTTTCTCAATCATTGTCATGTTTAGTTCCAAGTCGCTGGAGCTTCTAAACGGTTTTACGCCGGGGACGCTGATTTGGTAACATTAAAGCCCTTGATGCCCAATGATGATTATTTGATATGAACTTTTCTGAGACCTCAACACCAATCCATGAATCAAAACTTAAAAAAAAAAAAAAAAAGATTTAAATAAATAAATAAATAATAAATAGAATAAATAGAAAAATAAATGAAATTACCAAATTCAATTCAATTTTATTTATACAGCTCCAATTCACAACAGACATGGCCTCAAGGCGCAAATGTAATAAAGATACATAAAAGATACATAAAATATATTAAGAAAACTGTTAAAGGCAGAATTGGGGGTATTTTTATTTTCAGTATATAATAAACACTTTAAATGAAAAATATATTTTTTATGTATTATTTCACATATCAGTGATCAAGGTATAAAGAACTTTTAAAATGCGGCTTCTAAAATTTGCTAGTATTTGAAATGTTTTTTGCTTTTTTTATCCTTCTTCATTTTCTGGCTGTGGGCTCTGATTAAAAAAAAGAAACTCAAAACTGGGTTTTCAGAGTTGCATCAAAGAAAACAGGATCCATTCTGTTTCTGTATTTTTTTTTTCACTTACAATTTTTTTGTGTTTTTGTTTTTAAATACCTTTGTATGTTTAAACAAATATTCTTCACATTTTCTTTAAATCATTTTTTGTTTTGTTTTGTTTTAGATTCTGAAAATTCTGACAAGAAATGCGGTTTTCTACCTTCATCCTTTTCCTGAATTTTCTGTGCAAAACTTCTTTTTTTTTTACAGTGACCTAAAAATACCAGCAAATTCACAATCCACTTATTCCTTTTTTGTAAATAATCAGCTTATTTATTTTATTAACTTTTTGTAAATAATCAGTTTATTCCAGATTCATTTTGAGGATCTCTTTGTACATCCTGTAAAGAGATGCACCTTCCAAAGTTGCACAAATGTTGCCAGTTCTGCTAATGTGTGTTTGTTTTCAAGTGATGATTCACTGCGAGCACTTTTTTATTTATTTTTGTATGAACAGGAACAACAGGAACCAAATAGATTGTTGATATAATACAATAAATTTGATTAAATTAAATAAAATTCAAGTCAACTGGGCATTGTTTAAGTTGTTTAGCTTTTCTGTAAAGTGCCTTTGTTGTGAAATAGTGCTATAAAAATCAGTTCAAGTGAAGTGAAAATATTGAAATGAGTTCCTCCTCCTGCCTGGTTCCAGCCTCAGCCTGCTCTTTATAGAAAAGGATCATGAGAAAAGTTCAGAAATAATTTATGGGAAATGTATTTTTTAGATCTGTTTTTGTTTTATTACTTGCTTTTTTCTGATGGTACATTTCTATCTTATGGCTTGAGTAACTGAAGATATCTTGAATTTTGAAATAAGTTTATCTTAACTCATTCAGGCAGATTTAATTTTGCATGTCAGAAATCGAGTGTGTTGTGTAAATCCAGGTAACTTGGGAGTTTGCCTGTTTTCCGTGGCCGAGGACTCGCCACTTGTCTACTTGACATTACCACGGTCTGAATCTTAGACGCTGGCTCATCCTCCCATGTTGACTTACCCTGGTTGCAGCATGTTCGCTTGTAGCTTCATATACTTATTTTTTCCAGCTTTGTTTTACTTGCTTAGCTTGAGTGAAATACTGTATTTCTTCTGAATAAGAGAATTTGACATCATGTCATCTGGAAGTCTGTTTGCATGACTCTGTAAGTTGACCTTGGCAGTGGTTCTTCTCTAGTCCTCTTCAGGAGGGCATGTGAGGAGCAAAAGCAATGTAAGCTTGAATTTTCTGAGGAAGAAACATGGCACACATTTTTATGTATTATAAAACTTTTAATATATCTCTAGTTCCTTGGATAATAAACATTCAGCAGGAATCATCATGATTCATCGTGATTACTTGGCTTTGTGGCTAAATTTTGTGTCAGAGCAGGTCATCAAGAC
>JAOWBL010064766.1:0-21403 GCA_028564865.1 Zenarchopterus dispar
CACACATATATATATATATATATATATATATATATATATATATATATATATATATATATATATATATATATATATGTTTGGATTCATCTTCTGAAGAACTTCTGATTGTGGTACTCAATTCAGTATTCATTGATGTTACATAGGCATTTTCTAAATAAAAACTTGCTTTTAAAAGTGCTCTCCAGCCTGGACGTGTTTGAAAATGCCTTTGACCTACTGCAAAGTGAACAGGGAAAACAAAGCTTTTCATAATCTCCTGTTTTTTCTTTTTAAGGCTTTAATGTTATCTAAGCAGACTTTCTTTAGTCCTTGCGAAGGGTCTACTCTGGCAACAACACTGCTTTCCAGATTTGCATTTATAGTGAACACAGAAATATGCAGTGCACAGCACATACAAATGACTGAAATGTATTAAGACCTGCACAAACGTGATGAACACATCGCGACTGTGCAATCAAGGCTCTTTGAATGCACGGGGTACATAAATTAATAGACTTGACACAACAGAAATGTTGTTTAACATGCATGAAGTCACGGTGTCTGGTCAGCATACAGGAGTATGAGGAACAGCAGCAGGTTTTTAAGTTTGCTTTTTTAAAAGGGTAACTGAAAGGAAATGCTGGTGTTGCTACTTTGAATATATTCATAAGCAACAATGATGCGGCTGGTGTCAGGATGGCTGGTCTCTGTATTTTAACTGGCTGGTCTCTGTATTCATGACTCAGTATGGCTGCAGAATGTTACATCAAATGAAAGTCTGATTCAACTGAAGTCACTTTTACTGAGATAATACCCAAATTTTCTCTTGAAAGTAAAGGTCAAGGAATCTAAGGTACTGGTTTTAAATCTCATTCCATAGTATTTTAAATCAATTAAGTTAGCAGAACAACAAGGGAGTTTTTGCTTTGTAGAGGCAACTGCACCATAAACCCCTCTGCAACATCTTCAACCCTCCCACGTGGAGAGGTCTGACTGGCTAAATAAAACTGGATGGTGGAGGTGATAAGTTGTGACAGCCTTCTCATTTTTGGACTGTTATGCTTTTAGTTCTGTCACAATGTAGCACTTTCAAGACTGCTGGCAGATAAAGTTCACTTTACACCCCTGCAAGCCAATAAGCTGATCTCTATTTTTATTTTGAAAACAACTTTTAAATAAATGGAATTTATGTGAACTGTTAACCTGCTAAGGCCACACCCAACCATTGTGCAGCCTAAAAAGACTCTGCCCTCAAACCTCATAGACAGTTATTTTTAATGGCATGTTTTCGCCTGTTTATCGCAGCCACCATGATCTTTGGCCCTCTTCTGACAGCAGAAAGTAAAAATTATAATCTAACACTTTGAATTGGGACTATATTCCGTTGTGAGGGCGGTGGGTGCTAATTAGGATTAGTTAATGACTAACGACGTTATGTGTGATGTGATTATGGAAAAGGCCAAAGACAAAGAGATGAGAAATGTCCATAAGAGATGTAAAAGAAAACTAAATGTATATGTGATCACTCTGGAGCTGTAATGGCACATTCATAGAGCAAAAAAAAAAAGAGTAAAGAAAAAGAGCTGGTGTGATAAATGTGAAGTATGAAGTAGTGTCACAGGGACAGAAAAACTGTTTTTGTGAGCACTGCAGTGGAAGGATGGATGCTGAAAGAGGGTAGGAGCACTGTTACACTGCAGACTCAAATCCAACCTTTGGGGTCTCTTTCTGTCACCCTCTGCTGCGTGCTGTTCAATAAAGCAGAAATGTGTTGAGAAGAAAAGACACCAAAGCAGGTCAAGTGAAGAGAAGTGGGAAGAGAGAAATGGAGGCAACAAAGAGGGGGAGGATTCAACGGGGTGAGCACGTGGAGGAAGAAAAGTATAATGCGAAAGGACCAAGGTGGATGGTGATGAAAAATTTAAGGTCAGAAACAGTGATGAGGGGAAGATGGATGGAGAGAAGAAAGAGCACTCTCCAAAATGGAAGACAAGTAAAGCCAGGTCAGCCATGTTAGCAGCCTTCAGTGACCAGAAATTGTTGCCTAGCAGCATGGAAGAATAGTAGTCTTCTTTTCTGTTCTCCTTTTTATCTCCTCATGATTTCCCATCATCCTCCTACTCGTCTTTTCTCCTCACCTCGCCTCCGTCTCTCTTCTGCCCGCTGTCATTTTCACTCTCAACCTTTCCATCGCTCCCCTTCGTTCCACTCTTCTCTTTGCACTCTACTCACACACGCTCCACTTTTCTTACCTCGGCACCGGGCCGCCACCACCGCCTGTGTGAGCAGATTCCTCATGGCAAGTCTTTCATAAGTAAATCTGGCTGATGCAGCTGTTACACCAGCTCTGCACTGCATCAGGATTACATGGCACATGTGGAACCCGTGTCCTCCTCCACTTTTAGTCAAATACGGGATGACACATTGCATCAAGCATGGAGTTTTCTGTGTGTTTTGAGTGTGTATGACTCTCCTGGTCTGGGCCTCTTGAAACTATAAACAGGGAAACAAGTATTTTTTTTTTTTTATATTTTCAGAGTCATATGATTCATGTGTTATCTGGTAATGTGGTATGGACAATTGTTCTTAATTAAAGCCATAAAATGATATTCTAAAAAAATGCAATTGCTTCTGTTGTTAAAACTTTGGCAGGTAAAATTCTCTGACTCATATATGTATTGTGTATTATTAAATGAGTTTAATAATATATGCCTACATATTTGCCCAAACTTGACTGGTTTTGTATTAGCATGTATATGTTTTAATCTTAATTAATTACAGGGTCAATATATATATATATATATAAATGAAGCACTAAAATAGTAGAGAGAAATGAGATAAAACACAACCATGCATGATCACACTTCTGTCGACAGTTTAGATCCCCATCCTTTTCATTGCCACAGATCAGTTGTCATAGAGACAACATTACTGTGGACAAACAGGATACACAATCACAGTTCTTGGAACGCCATTGGGAACTGCACAGGCTACACTGTGGTCCTTGTCAATTTAGAAAAAAAATAATGTTGGCTGTTTAATGTAAATATATAAATTTAATTATTTAAATGCTTTGGTAATAAATGCTTTGTGGCCTGATGCTGGTCTGTCGCATTTGGAGGTTTGGAGTGGGCACTAATTTAGAACCAATAAAACCAAATGCATGCATTTGGCTTGTGAAGGGGATGTACCTGGGAAAAAAAAAAAAAAAAAAAAAAAACATGGCGAGAAAATGCAATCTGCACACAGAACGAGCCCAGTAGGGATTTAAGCCGGGAACACATTGGTGGACCACATACATTGTCCTATTGCCAGTACCCATCTCCTACCAAGGGCTTGATGAATTCAGTACCCACAAGACTACAAACTGCATGTCCAGCTGAAATGAAGCACCTTTCATCTCCTCTTTGGACACAACTCTTATCATCAGAAATCCTAATCCTCAATTCTCTTTTGGTTTTACACCCACGTTGCAGTCCACAGGGAAATTTCAACATGCCCTGTCCTACATGGCGTCTACCTCTGACCTTCATCTTTTTTCCTTTATTTGAGCATGTAGAAATTGTTTTTCTTTGATTGTGGCATTACATTTTTTACAGTTGAAACAGGAAAAACTACTGGAGGAAAAACCAGTTAGATTGGACATGTAATGAAAAAATAAAATGTCTTTGCTTGACACCGTATATCTGATTGTCTATCAAGTTAAAAACTCTAACACAATATAATCCTCTCACTTTTTTTTAAGGCTACCTGTTTCTGAACAGATATCTTTCAATTAGTTGCTCAAATTTTCCAGATCAGAGTAGACATATCCAGCTTCCCCATGTATCCTGGTTCTTAACACAACTTCACATTAAGTAGCAAAAAGTATTTGTTATCAGTCTGTGCCTGAAATTACTGCTAATCTGCCTGTGGGTGGCAACTGAATGTTTCTTTGCAGAGCAACTCCAGCATCTATATGAGCAGGGAGCGAGTGTGTAGATGTGACAATGTGGGCATGTCAAAGTATCTTTAATGATAGTAAAACACTTGCATGTTTGCTTGTCTTCCAGGAGGTATGCCAGTACCTGAGGTGGCATCTGACACCGCCAGCGCTGCTGCCATGTTGAGCCCTGTCCTCAATGCCTCCAATGGAGATGGCTCGGAGTCTGAAACCACCTCCGCCATCCTCGCCTCTGTCAAGGAACAGGTCTGAAGTCTCAGTTGGTGCATCTGTGCCCATTTGTGTGCAGACTGTTTTCACCAGCAGAATATAGCAATAACAATCCCTCCAAACATTTCAGGGCAAAATAAGGTGACAAAACTAAAAAAGAATGATGGAATGTCTTTCAGAGACCATGTGTCGCAAATACGCCCCTCGATCTTGATAAGTTAGTGATGACCCTTACTTAGGTCACAGCTCCTCAGTGTGTTTTTGAAAAGTAATATTTATCTTTACATTTGGTCAAACTCTGATGATGGAGCACAGACTGGAACAAGTCACCTTCATTTGGTTTTCAGCGTTGCCAAGATTAGGCTTCAGAGCTAGGCTGTGTTTGATGTTCATTACGCATTAATGAATGTGAGAATATTCATCACGGTGCTCAGATCTGTATGAATCTACTCAACTTTTTCTTCTTTTTATAACCCTCCTTCATTATTTTAATATGCAGAGCCTGAGATATCCTGATTTTAAACCGTTGGGGAAAAAATCCCTACGTCATTTGTGTTACATGATGAGATTTTTACCGCTAGAGCTCAGTAAATGTGGGACTTCGGTTGCGGCAACATCTTGACATGTGTGAGACATCTTAAGAAGTATCTGCATCCTGGATTTTCCATAATTTGCATTGACAGATACAGTCCCATCAGCATTCTTACCAGAATGATAAACTCTTTCATTTTAAAATCCACTGGTGTTCCTGAATCTGACCCTGTTGTCATGAGTCATAATATTGCAAGTGATTGAGATATATTACCAAAAGTCAGCATGATAATAAAGTGAAAATGGGCTGATTAAAATGTTAGATATATATGAGCATGAGTTCAGATCTGCAGATAAAACACTAGTGCAACCATTTGCCTGTGAAGAAAGCAGGTGGATTGATTCAGAATAAGCCTCAAGAGAAGCAGAGGTGTGCTTTACTCCTTAAATAACCTTCCTCTCTCCTGCATATTATGAGCATGAGTAATAGTGCCGGCAACTATTTTATATTGTGACACTATTTTTAATTACAGCTGCATGAGTTAGGCTCATTTCTCATGTGGGTAACAAAATGTTGCACTCTTAAATCCAAGACAAAAGCACTCGTCTGCAAGTGGAAGAATTACGTCACAATTTGAAATCAATCAAAGTTAAAGGGAATTCCAAAGATGTTAACTTGCGAACACTGCAGAGTATTAAAGTACCAAAATTCACGTTAATCCCTGCAGCAGTTGTCCACATATTTTAATCTGGAATAAAATGTTGGACAGATGGGCAAACATCACACAACACTGCTGTATTTAGAGCCACATTCTAGCTTACTCTGCAGTGAGATAAGTACCTACTGTACCGACATTCAGTGAAATCAAAACAGATTAAAAAGGATGTCACTGTGAGATCCAATTATGTGAATAAAATAAAATCTCACACATCAGATTCTGTTTACAGATCTTGTGCAGTACTGGTGTACTTGTATAAAGCCATTTCTGGCTCCAGGGGGAGCTGTTAGAGGGCAGTTGACATGTCATGTCTCAAGTGTGTCAGTAAAGGCTAAAAGTCTGTGTGTGGGGGGAAAAAACTGGAGGAACACAAAGCACTGATCTTCCCAGATCCCAGCATATCACATTTCTGCTCTGGAAGAGAGGCTTATAGCTGTGTTAACCCCTGCTAATGTTACCCACCCGAGTCACAAAATCAACTGAAAGTAGTTGGGTTGCTGTGTGACTAATACAGGTGTAAAGTTTTGGCAGCACTGCTCAAAAAAGTCTGAGGGAAGTGCTTTTCCTTAGAGACAGGGGAAATGGAGTTGACAAGATGTTCAGAAGCTAAAGATAGCAGATAAAAGCACTGGTTTCTGCATGTTACTACAATATTCTGGAAGTCCATTACAGATGATCTGGGGTGTGATAATGGACTTCTGATGAAAATGTGAAAATAGAGAGGGCTAAAGACCGGAAGATAGAAGTGGAAGGAGCTATCTGAAGAAAGTGGAGGAAATACATAGTACTCTTTTTTCATGCTCCTTCACCACTGTGAAATTATTACTTTTTCAATCTGGTCATTTGTCACTTCCTTTAATACTTGTTTTTGCAGTGTGTAATTTTTCAATGTGTTTGGACTGGTGCCAGTGTCTGTTACCAGGCTATAAAAGAAAACAGGAATGTATTTTTTAAGGCTGGGAGCACAACAGACACAACTATACTTCTTGCTCATTTTGCTTCATAAAGACAAGGTCAGGCATGAGAGCCAAGAAAAAGCCTCACACTCACTGGGACACACAGATATGTGGTTTGCAGTAACACACACACATGCATGCAAACGCTGCCATACAGTTGCTTTTGCTCATGTTAGGTCCCTCCAGGAGATCCCTGCTGCTGTTCTTCCTCGGTTTCCTTCAACCCACATGAGATTGATTAGCCATTCAGAGTCGTATTTATCACATCTGTCAGCTTTTGTCTTCAAATCGTTCATCATCTCTGCTGTCACCATGTCTTGTATTGGGGGAAGCTCAGTGTGAAGTCTTGAAAGAGTTTCATTTCAAGGCACAATGTGGCCTATTTGAAAAATCTGACATATTGTGTTACTCAATGATAGACACAGTGAAAGTGGTATAAACTATCGATTAGATGTCTTTTACTTGTAGCTTGGTATAATTTGACAGTCCAAAATGGGAGTATGTGTTTTAAAAAGAATTTCTGGAAATGGTTTTATAAAGGCAGGTGACAAGAATATGTAGCTGTTGGGGGAAAATAAAGCCATCAAAAAGTAAGAAAAAAGGCTAAAGCTCACTGATTAGCTTTGCAGCCTTTAATTGTGTAACCAGACTAATGTTTACATTGAAATAAACATAAAAGCTTGTGCTACAAAAAGGATTACCACTCAGTAAAGGCCTTGGCACAACTTGTTTATATACTTGCGAGCAGCAATAACTGACATGGATCAGTGGTCTTCAGGTGCAAACCTCCCTTTGCCAGTGTTTCATTTAGTTAGCCCAACGACACCTCCAGAAGGCTAAACAGTGATCTCTAGTGTCCCAGAGTCACTCCCCTAATGCAAGCTCTCACTGCTCCCCAAAAACACAACAACCTCCATTACCTAATCTCCATTAACTTACTTACTTACAAAATGGCTGCCAAAGCCAAACCAGCACTGCCACCTTCAATAGATCCAGGCTCCGTTCATGCAAGCTCAGTCTGACCTCCCCTTCATTCTCTAATCTTCATAGCCAAAGAACGACAAATTAGCAATGCCAACTCCCACTTTTATTTTGGGCCCCAGCTGACATTATTTATCCTAATCCAAATCCACTGACTTCATCTAGCTGCCTCATCTGACATTTCCTTCATTGTCTTTCTCAAACTGTGCCCACATACTCCCAATTCCCCCAATAATACGACTACTAATCTGGCTATGGAGCCCCTACATCCCACTTCTGCTGACTTCTAAACATGGAGGAATAGTTTATCCTCATTTTAGTTTGATTGGAGAGCCAATGAAAAAGTGAAGCGAGTCACAGCAAGTTTTCAAATATCACCCCCCTTCCCCCCTTCTCCCCAACACAATCACACGGGGGGAGAAATGTACCTGAACGTTTCAAAGATACAGACTCACAAAAAAGAATGGAAAGATGTTACAGTTGTGACATTTCAAGAGGCCATGACAAAACATGCCATTTATCAGTGTCAGAAGGTGAATAAAAGCACACAGAAACAGCTCTGTCAATGTGTCAAATATAGAAATATAAACCTCTGACATATAACACATCAGAGAAAACATGAAAAATTCAGTTCTTCAACTATGCAGTGTTGTATTTTGACTATAAATCCAGTATAACTGGACAGAACAGACAACTGATAGACATGATCCCATGTCTAGGAAATCTCAAGAGCTCCTCTGTTCTCCAGAACTTCAGTGATGCTGGTGAACTAAGGTCAACACGTTGCATGATACCAGTCAATAGCACAGTCCAAGTTTTGAGTATGTCCTTATGTTTAGAAATGTGAACCTTTAAAGCACTTTCAGTTTGTCCCTCATAAATCAGACCAGAAGTTAAAGGCTGGAAAGTCAATCAGTGATCTGCGGCCCCACTTTGAATGTCTACCTTTCTTCTGCTAAGGAGCTCCTTGTTCTGCTGCATATTGCTGGGAGACGCACAGGAAGCTCTGCTTTTATCAGTAAGCAAGGAGTGTTTCATTGAGTTTTTATCTGAAAACATAAACTACAGGAGGAGTTCTGGAATTGCTTCAAATATTTCAAACACTGTAGAGAGGCAATACTTGTTAAATTTAACATCTTTGAGAAATATGTGTATGATCCAGACCTTGTGAAGAATTGAGAGAGCTGTAAAAATGAAATTCACTGAGCAAATCTCAAGCAACCCCTCAGTCAAGGTGCTGTAAACAACCCAGAGTTAGTTCAAATGTAATAATCCACATCTAAAAGCTGACTGTAACCATACACTGTTGAAGAAGAACTAGACAAACCTGTGATGTCACCCACACATTTTCTCAAGATTTCTTTTGAAGCTTCATCCTTATTTATTTATTTATTTATTTATTTGATGCCATATTGGCAGAAAGAATTGTCTCTCAATAATGGTTAATCCAAAAACTGGTAAATGGCTGAAATGAACAGGTCATGGAAGCCACCTGGAACATGCCCACTTTAGCTTAGTTACCTCAACTTAAGTTACCTTAACTTGACTTGGCTCATGCTAGCCTATGATCCTAACCAATCTTATCTTACATTCATTCTGATCAAATTTGGTCATACATCTTCATTTCAGTTGTTGCTGCTGAAGTGACATCAGAAAAGAATGTTGCCAAAGGCGGACCTCTGGAGCTCTGCTGAGACCCATGGTCTATCGGTCGCATTGAGTCTTGCGGCCTTGGCAACTAAACAATGGGAGATGACTATGTGGTCGAGCAACGGGTAGATTCCGCCTACAATTGTGGCTAATGGTCTGTTTTCTAAACCTGGAAGGGTTCTGAAATGGTGCAAAGTCAAGGTCATCAAAACTGCTAAGTAGCTAAGTGGATGGCTTAATTTAACCATATGAGGCACATCAAAATTCATCTCCCATACAGGATGCCAAATCTATCTATGGAGACCAAAACTAATCTTTAACTTAAGCTGCAAATATGTTTATTTTTAACATGGAGCTCAAATTGTTTTTGATTAAATTGTTTTTGAAGTCAGCCTCTATTGGCCAGTAAAGGAACTGCAATTTTCTTCATTTCTTGGATTAGATTAGCTAATTGAATATAGCTCATTGTTTGTCATAAACCTTTTTGTTAAGGTCCATTTGAATATGAAAAAAGTAGTGGATGACATTTTCAGAAGTTTGGCTCATCCAGCACATGAATTATCTCAGCAGGAGGAACTCTAATATTTTTTGTCCCCTGACTTTACCTTGATTAAATCCTACAGCTCAGGAGTGTAAGAAGTCAGTTCATAAATTCAGAATATCCCTTTTTTTCTGTCACGAGTTGACATTTTTGCCTTTGAGTGAAATATATCCAACCTAAATTAAAATCTCCAACAATATACTGCCATCATATGCATACTGTATGCTGATTTTAACATTCAGTTTAAAGCACTTCTTTGCCTAAATGTTGCCTCACTCCACAAAATTAATTTAGGAAGTTGTCACTTTATTTTCATAAAACACACATTTGAGTTAAATTGCTGTCCTGTTGTAAGTTTTAAGTATTTGTTAGCTAAAAGCAAAAAAAGTAAACCCAACTATGTTGCTGAGCTGTTTACAAGAAAAAGGTAAATTATTATTATTATTATTATTATTATTATTATTATTATTATTATTATTCATTTACATCTGAAATGACATCTCTGTGTTGATTGAAATTTACCTCTTAATTTGAAGCTTTAATTTAAGTCTTTATCCATTTCTGCCGTAGGACAGATTAGCACAGTCTGTTAGTTTTGTTTTTTGGGGGGAATTTGTGAAAGGAAAAAATATTAAGGTACATTAACAGAAGATTTATTACTTAAGAAATACTTGAAATCAAATCAAATTTTCAGAAGATCGACACCATAAATGTTCTTGCTTTTAAGTATTTGCTGTGATGTCACAATAGGTATGATTCCAAACTTTAGTTATTTGATTTTTAATTATATTACTAATTAAAATAATTTTCTTTTTCAACAACTTGATCTGATTTTTTTAACAGATCAATTTGACATTGCACACCAGAACATGTGCATGGGTAGACCTGGGTGTGCTATTTCTGAGATCATTCACATAGACTGGGTAGTTTCAGTTTTTAAAAATAACTAAAGTGGAATATTCAGGAAAAATCAAAATTTTGCTCCCCTTGATTGTTATTGAAAAAATGGTCAGTGAATATTCCCCCAGTGTTACATTTACTGCTTAAAACAAACATGATATCATTAAAATGTCCTTCTTGTAAGAAGAAAATGACACTTAAGTGTTTCCTGTTAAAGATAGCAGCCACTTGTTATCTCTCAGTTTATTCTACAATTGGAGAAAACGTTACAATATAACTGTAACCTGTAATTTCCTATGTATATGTTGGCAACATGACCTCTGCTGCAACAGCAAGTTACAAAACAAAACAAAACAAAAAAAAAGAGAGAGAGAGAGATTAAAAAGTCTTAAAAAAAACCTTCAGCCCACCTCTGATTTGAGCTATGATGTGGAGTATTAACAAAAGAAAAGAGTTCAGTTTTAGTATCTTTTTGAAAAGAATCAGTCTGAAGTTAATTATTTCCACTCTTTTTGAGTTTTAACTCAGGAGCCTCATGCTGAAGTACAGGCTTTCTCCCCACTTATACTTCTGCACTTTACATTTGTTTGTTAACGCCTAATTAAGGTTTGTGTAATATTGGGTAACTCATTAAATTACCAAATATAGTTTATTTCAAAGTTTTCAGCTCTGTTACATATTCAGAAGAAGTGGTTTCAAAGTGGATTAAATACTCCTTTTTATTTTACTTTTTGCACAAAGGGGCATGTAGATAAAGGGAAGAGTTAAGGATGGCAGAGAGGAGGAGGTTTTGAGGCGGAATTGCCTGCATTTCCTCATCCTTGCATTTCAGAAAGTCTTCTAAAGTATGTTGGATTTTTTTTTTTTTTTTTGCAGCTGATTGAAGAATCCACAGCATCATTATAGTAATTGTCTCCTGTCAAGGCCTTATAACAGCTATGATACAGAGGCTTCTCTTGACAAATCATTTTCATCACGCAGAGTAAATGACGGCAGTTTATGATGTATACTTAACTCCTGCTATGCATCAATTTTGCTTACATGTTGCCAAAATAGCTGGATAATATATTCCATAATATAATAGGTCAGTACAGCAAAAATCAAACACAGGGTCACCTGTCGAATTACGCACTTATAACAATTGTTATATTTTGAAATGTAGTTTTTTAAACTGAACCATGAACTTTATTTTAAGCATGGGGTTTCAGTAGCAATTAACAACTGTACGTGAAACTGAAAATGTTATGTCATACGAGACTCAAACACTGATCTCCAAATGTTACCAGAACTCCTCCATCCTCTTATTTATCTCTTTCATATGGACGAACACTTAATAGTACTAGTAAATCTGAGCTGATGTTAGGAATATTGCCATGGCATGTACACCTTGTTTTGTTGTTGTTGTTGTTGTTTGTTGGTTTGTTTGTTTTTTTGCATATGTTTTCTCAAAATTTGTCAGGTTTCTTCTGGTTCTAACCACAGACTGAAAAAGTTGCTGACTGGACTGACAGAAAAATATGTGAGTGTGCGTCTGTGTGTGTGTGTGTGCAGTCCAGACTCACTTTATTATTGAGGTGGAAGCAGATGGCTTACCCTTCATAGGATAAGATAACAAACTTGATATTTGATGAGCATACTGTAAGTCTAGCAGCCAATACTGATTATTTGATTACATGCAAATGAAGACGAGCAAAGATGCAACAGTTTGGTCTGTTGGGATTGTGGCTCATGTATTGAAGAGCACAGCATCAATCCCTCTTTCAGTTAGAAAATAACTTTAACATTTAAAGATTGTTTACTATTTTGTGTAAGAGAGAGTTATTGATTACATTCTCTCTGATTTTTCTTTCCAATTTCAGAAACTATGAGTGTTTTATTTAACAAGGTCTCAAATAGCTGCAGAAAAAAACACATTTGGAATCTTATTTGGAGAGTGTTTTGGTAGCATCATTCTGGATCTTATTCTAAGCAATAAACAAAGTTTTGGTTGCATTTTAATGGGGAAAAAGCAAACCAGCAGCAGCAGAGCACAGGTATCAAATTGTTAAACACAAGTGGGATAAACCTGCTATCGAGAAAGCATGCAGAATTCTTTCAAAACTAAATAATTTATAGAATTTAGACTTTTCTCACGCACTCAAAAGAACACAACAACCAGTCTTGATCAAAGTCCATCCTTTGTGCTCGACTCACTTCTGTGACATCAATGAAAAAGACGTGAGGATGAAAAGTTCCAGGATGGATTCAGTTTCTGTTGCCAGCAACATTTTTGCACTGGGTTCTGATCAATTGAGATAATTCTGCAATTTATTTGCAATTTAGCTCTATAATGCCTGATGTATCATATTTGATTCATGTATTTCTAGATAGATAATCGTGATTTTTGTCAGTACACATCTTCCAAAACACACTGAAACTTGTCCTCTGCTTTTAACCCATCACTAGTGACACGAGGAGCAGTGGGCTGCTGCAGCACCAGGAGACTTGGTCAGGGGCTTAAGAGGGAATGAACCTGGGTTCTTTTCATATTTTGTCCAGGGCAGTTATCTAGATTCATCAAAATGTCTGGTTTTCATTGTTTTCCATGGAGCTGTAGACATGCACTTAAACTGACTAGTGCTGTGGATGGAATAGGACAGCCTTGTAGGTGTTTCTTCTTTGCTGACAGACAGAACAGACAGGGGTGCTGCAGGCAGTGCTGCTGTCTACAAAATGCTAAAGCACCAGTGTAGTTTTACAGGAGAACTGCAAATGAAATTCCCCTCTTACTGTTCTTGTCTGTTCAAATGGGAGCCAGAGTGCATCGTGTGCCAAGCTGGCGCATATGTTTCTGTTTCTAACAAAGGTAATGGAGATCTTGTAACTCACATAGACACAGAAAAACAAAAAGGTGGTGTGAGGTGAGAGTTCATCTGCTAAGTTGATTGAGTTCTTTGTCACACCTGAGGGAAAAAGAGGATCCGTAAATGCAGCAAAAGGTGCATTGGTATCTAATACTGTGAAGCACCACAGCAGCTACAGGTCCAGGGATTGCACTAGTGTGTCACTACAAAAAAAGCATTTTCAGACTACTGCTAAAACATTTATCAGTGCTAGCACTGATAAAAGACTAAAGCTATTGTCAGTGGTGTGATCCCCTCCGCCTCTCCCCATTCCAATAAAGTCACACATGAAACTCTAAAAGAAATCTGCCGGTACTGTGGGGTTTCTACAGACACGAGTAACCATGGGGCAGACAAAATATTCTCAGTCTTAATCCAGTACTTTGACTGGAAGATGGGTGGCGCACAAACAAAATTAATTGAGTTTAAAAATACAGGCAATGAGACAGCAGAAACCATTGCACAGTATCTCACTGAAACACTGGCAAAAAAAAAACAAAAACAAAAAAGATTTGTCTGAAAATGTGTTGCATTTACTGGATACAACTGCAACACAAATTTTGGAGGAATCCGACGTTATGAAAGGGGAAAGAATGTGCTTGCAAATCTAAAGAGGCTGCTGCAGAACAAAACTCTGACTGGTGTGGGTTGCACAGGACACCTTTAGAATAATTGTGTTCACCATGGGTTAGACACAATAGATATTGACCTTGGGAATATCATGTTCAAAATTTTCCAGTATTTCCACATTTCCACAGTGCACACTGAGCATCTGAAGGAATACTGTGAGTTTGTTGATACTGAATATAGACAGATGCTTTCTTGTAGCAACACAAGGTGGCTGTCATTGTATCCAGGCATTGAGAGGATGATACAGATGTTTCCAGCTATAAAGGAATTCTTTCTGTCACAGCAAAAGCCTCCGAGAGTAACCAAGAAGTGTTTTTGAAAATGACTTCGGTGAGATGTACTTGTGGCACGTGCACTCACTCATGTCTGTGTTCCACACACACATTCAAGAAATGGAAAAAGAAAACATGTCCATTATAGAGGTAAAGAAAATACTGAAAAATATTACCATTCTTCTCGAACAGAAGAGCAACAGCTTTATGACCCTTAAAGTTAAGGGACTAGTGGCACGACAGTGCAGAGATGGACTTGGTAAGGACTGTGATTTATGTGAAAGGCCTGTACACAGTGTATTTCTGGAGTATCTTGTAAAGTGAATGGCTCCCCTGGAAGAGTTCTCCACATTTATGTGGATGGATATGAGTAAGACTCCAGAATAGAATGATGTTGAAGTCTGTATCAAATACCAAGGAGAAAGGGGAGTACCAATTGATGATGTGTTTTGACCAGGGCACCAATCTGAAGAAATACACAGGTGTTCAACAGTGACGAGGAGTTCATTAGCCTGCAGGTGCACCAGAAGTGCACCAAATATTTTGAGAAAGCCAGAAGCATTACATCTTACTCAAAATTGCTGAAGATTGCACAGTTTGTCTTTCCACTTTTCTCACACAATGTAAAGAGAGGCTTTTCTTACTGATGCAGAGCCTGTACACCAAGGAGAGGCACCAGCTTTCTGTGGAGTCACTGAAGGGGATTCTGCTTGTGCAATATAATTTCAAAGACACTTCTTGCAAAGACTTTCATGCCTATTTGTTGAGCAGCTAGAAAGTGCTGAGAAAGAACAGCTCTACAGAAAAATACAGATGGGCAGAGAAGGAGGATGAAGAAGACGAAAAATGAGGATGAAGAAGAAAATGTTAGACAGGTGTATACACATTTCTGCTTGTCAAGAGTTTTTATAGAGTATTTATTTTAAGAGTATTTATTTAGAATATTATTTCAGGTATTTGTTTATTCATTTTTCCAGTAGCACTTGAAAGGAAATTGATTAGTTCTCTGCTTTTGACCCATCGCTAGTTAGACTAGGAGCAGTGGGCTGCTGCGGGGTGCTGCAGCACCCGGGAAGCAGTTGGGGATTAAGAACCTTGCTCAGGGACCCACAGTGACTCACCTCTGTTAACCCGGGGATTGAACCTGGGTCCTCCACACTCAAACCCACCACAGATTTACAAGTAAAAAATAAGATTTTACAAACTAGAAAATACACTGGCTGTCCAAAAAAAGGTCATACACTACTATTTTGTTGGACAGCCTTTAGCTTTAATCATGGCATGCTGCAGCACAGTCACAATAAACTTCTGCAATGTCACAACATTTATTTCTGTCCAGAGTTGCAATTAATGTCCTGCCAACATCTTGCATTTATAAGAGTCAGATTGCTGCGCAAACTCTCATCCAGCACATCCCAAAGATTCTCAACAGGTTTGTGGTCTAGCCTTTGTTGTGGCCTGTCCATGTGTGAAAATTATGTGTCTTTTACTCTGAAGTACTCTTTCACAATATGAGCTTGATGAATCCTGGTTTTGTCTTCTTTTCTATTAGGGAAGAAAAAACTCCACTGATGGAATAACCTGGTCATAATTGCAGGGACATTTTGACCATCTTGATGTTAACAATCCAGCTGTGGTATCACTGAGGCGGCTGTACTCTTTCATTGGCATTCTCAACTGCGTGTCATCTGCTTAAAAATGATTAAGTACATTAATATTACACTGATTTATTTGCACAAGAGGTGACAAACAAATTGAGAGCAGATGGGGGGCTCGGACCAATCACAATCAAATAATATTCCCTGTTAAGTGCTAGGTACAACCTAAAAAATAGAGTTTTGCAATGGGAGACTGATTATTTTCTGCAGGTATACAGATGCAAACACAGATCCAGTCAATCAAGATCTCCTGCCAAGTCTTTGTATATTTTTTTGCTCTTGAATCTGCCATGTGAAATCAGGAAAAAGCTCTAATAGGGCAAAACTGTTTCTTTTGAATGTAAAAAGAGCGTAGTGTATTTCAGTGTTGTTAAAGCAACAATGTCAGGAAAACAAACTTTTCGCCTTCAGATGTCAAGGCATAGAGCTTTCGGTGTGCTTGAGACTTTTTTTAAAGTGCAGTGTGAATAAATAATTTAATCTCAATGCAGTCTGAACTGTGGGGATGTGAGGAACAGCGATGAGTAAAGTAAATGCAAAAAAAACAAAAAAAAAACAAGTCAAATATATCTGGTTTGGGATGAACACTAGTTAAGTAACTATAAAAGATTAAGCTATATATTGTTTCTATTTCAACACCTTCCTTTTCATTCCATATTCACCTACCTCCTGCAACTACCATCCCATCTTTCTGTCGCTGCACCTTTTCATATTGCTTGTTTTTTTTCTGCCTCAGGGACAACTTTTTACTCTTTTTGACCATTTTTACTTCCTGAAACAATATCTTCAAATAGCAGTGGTCACTGTGACATTTTCTTCTCCAGTAGCCCTCCCCATCTGAAATATCGAAATGCCAAGCCGACACCAGGGTCCCAATTAGAGCACTTTATTCTGCGGGGAAGAGGGAGGCAGGTCCAGCTATGGGACACATGATCCTTATTTATTCTCCATGCAGCCCTCTTCTGTCTTACAGTCATTCATTTTACTTAAGTGATATCTTTAATGGTTTTTCCAGGAGCCAAGAAGGTCCTGTGAGCTCATGACTGCATACTCTGACTATCTGTCTCGCTCTCCTCTGTCTCCAGTTAGAGACTGTGGTGGATATAATCTTTAGTAATGCAATCAGCTGACAAGCACTTGACTACAGCCCTCTTATTACAACATTATTAATTGTTGTTCTTTTTTCTAAATTGCTTATCAAACCATTAATACTTTCATGCAAGAACATACAGAACATGCATGATGTCACCAGTAAATATGAGATTTTTCTCTTGCGTCCGTGATAGTTGATAGTTGAACTTCTTTTTTTTTTTTTTTGGGGTGTGTGTGTGTGTGTGTGTGTGGGGGTGGGGGGGGGCAAGGGGGGGGGGGGGGGGGGTGGGGGGCAAAGCTTTCTTCTCACAGGGTAATCGTCAAGACTCATGGATGAGTCACCTTGATTGTACATGGTAGTTTAATTTTGTGCTGTAATACCACTCAATAGTCCATAAAAGGAACTGTAAGTTGATTAAAATAATTGCTTTGATGGACGATTAACTTGGAAAGGATTACGATTTTTAAAGCAATGAATGTTCATAAATATCAGCTTTAGCAGTTTGAAAGGTTGTCTATTTCATAATGTTCTCTGATGCAATCACAAGGTGGTATCAGTGACAGCGACGAGTAGCCAACGATAACTTTATTAATAAATCAGACTCCTGCATGTGCAGGAAAGTTGAAACAACCAGCAACACAGGGGAGGCAAATAGAGAAACAGACTGACAAGGGAAGAGACACAGGTGGTAACAATCAAGGAAGGCAACAAAGGGTGAGGGAAGAACAGAACACAAAATCATACATAATGACAAATATTTCATATGTTTTGTTTCTTCACTGCTGGTCGGTTTTTTCTCTTTAATACTTTATAAAATGAACGGAATATGCAATTATAAAGCTAGATTTTGGATGGAAGAATTCACATATCTGGTATTCAGTGTTGTGAGCTTCAAACAAATTTATCATTTATCAAAATATGCAAAGCAACAGCAATTTAAATATTTAATCATGTGCTGACCAGCTGGTCATCCAGCCCTGTAGAGGCCCTTCCAAAGCCATCAGTGCTAACTGCAGTCGCTCAGTCAGAGCTCCACTCTGCACCACTGGACAGACACAGGTCAGGAGTGTAAACTAAGCCAGTTCAAATTTGAATAAAGAAATGACTGGAGACTAAAGATTTGCATACGCAGAATCTGTTTGTCGGCATTTAAAAGTTGGCCTGGTTAGTGCCAGCCAGAAAGAGGGAAAGCATAGAAATGAGAAAAAGCTCCTTCTTTGCACATTAGGAGGTAACCGTTGACTGCTGGGAAACCATGGGTTCGGATCTTGAGTCTGACTGTATCTGGGTAAGATATGGATATGCTTGTTTTTTTTCTTTATGTACTCATGATCCATTTGTACATGTTACTTTGAAATGTGTCGAAAGAAAATTAAATATACAATTTGCCTTTTTGCTTGGATCCCCTCTTTTTTAGAGGTTTGTCCCATTTATCTTGCCAGAAACATTTTTGTACAGCCAGGTTGACTTAGACGCTTTAGTGCACAGCAATTTTCAACATTTAAACATCAAACATTCAGGATTCACATTTAAATGCACATTTAAATACACCTATCAGAACAATTTCAAAAAAAATTTTTAAATATAGCTTGAGCTGTCTCTTCATCAGTTTTTAAAAAAGCGAATGGATCTGAATTACACCATATCCTCTTTTTTAACTAATCTGTGTGCAAACTGTAGCATGTGCAGAGCTCCAGGGCTAATTAGGGTACAATTGAACTTAAACATGCTATGATGTTTTTCAATCCAGTTTTAATTGGACTAACATTTATCCAGTTTTGTTTAGCATATTGTAAACTTCTGCTTTTGGGAACAGGCCAGTCTCTGTTTCAACAGTTAGATACTTTGGTTCGTTTAGCATACTTGCAGCAGGCTCTCATGTGGCTTTCAAACAGGAATGCCTTCTGTCTGACCTCTTTATCAAAAAAGTTTGATTTGATCAGTGCTGCCCTGATGACTGTTCCTCTGCGAGGATCATCCTCCTCAACTGACTTTTTTTCTCTCATTCAGCGGCCACCAGATTATTGATTACCTGCCCTTCCTCACTGATGACTCGTGGTCTTTGAATCAAAGCTGGATGGCCAAATTAACAAAGTTATTGTTATTTCCTGTCCTGTTTTTTTTTTTTTTTGAGTGATTCGCTTTCTAGCTTCATTACATTCGTGATATGTTTTACCATGTGTCTACCATAAAGGTGAGCTTTTGTGCTGTAACTTAGTTGATCTAAAATGTGTATTTTTTTGTATCTAACTTTGGTCATAGTTTCACACAAGAAGAATGCTGTGTGTGTGTCTGTGTATGTATGTGTGTGTGTGTGTGTGTGTGTGTGTGTCAGCATGAGTTCAGCTTTAAGCATCCATATAGGCCTCCTTCCGTCCTGCTCTGTATCCATCCTTAGTCTGTTTTGCCTCCCCTGCCTCCCTTGAAATCTCTCCTTGCTTTCTGTGATTGTGGATGAGGACCAGAGGGGAGGAGAAGAAGGGGTGGGGTGGGGGTGGAGGGGTGGGGGTGGGGGGGGGGGGAGGAAGGGGGTGCAGATGGTCTGGTCAGAAAGAAAAAGAGAGAGAAGGAGATAGAGTGAGAGGCGGAGAGTGATTGGCGAGCAGCGGGCTTCTTTGGCAGGATCGGCCGGTGGGAGGGCCCATTGTGATGCAACGTTGCATAAATAATGCCACGGGGCTTCTGAATGCACCGTTGCCATGGGGACCTTTGTGCCTCAGTGAACATCAAGCGTATGTGTGTATATGTGTGTGTGTGTGTGTGTGTGTGTATGTGTGTGTGTGTATGTGTGTGTGTGTGTGTGTGTGTGTGTGTAGTCCATGGGCCCCGAGGAAGGCGAAAGAAAGAGACACAGACATCGAGACAAAAAGGGGGGAGGGAGGTGAGACTGCAGTCAGCTCAAGTGACACTTGTGGTCTCAGTCTCTCAGTCTCTATGTCTTTCTTTCTGTCTCTCTGTTGCTTGCTGTGTCCTGACCCAGGACAGATGAGTGTTTGGATGAGAACGAGGGAGCATTGCTGTTGCGTTTTGACCAGAAGGGAGCACAGAAAAGTGGAATACATTTTTTCTTTTTTTCTGAAGTATGGTCCACGTGAAGGTATGTGTCCTATCAACTTTCATTTCCCTCTTTGAATTTATTACTATTTCTGTTTATTTGTTTGTTTCGACCTTGCCTTGTCAGCACATTTTCCTCTCTTTCTTTTAAACAAATTCCATCATAGTCTCTGGCTCTCTTCCTGCAGTAACAGGTGTCTGCCTGTCAGCTCTGAATTGGAGGGAGCAGAGATCGGAGGGGCAGGAGGGAAGAAGGGGGGGAGCAAATCGCTTTTGTTCTTCTGTTTTTAAGAAGGCTTACATCTGAATTCTCATGGCATCAAGCTAGTTAGTGAGCCTCAGTCTTTCAATATTTACTTTCAGATAAACAAAATAGATCAAATAGAGAGAAAATATTGCATCTTTCATCTGCTTCTGTGAAAATACCTCAAAGTAAGTTTCTTTTTTTCCTTGGCTTTTAAATCAGCTGATTATGGATTTAGGTTGATTTGGGTGCTTTAAAAGTCAGGTCTGACAAGGAAAAGCATGCTATTTTTTTCTACGGATTCAACTGTATTTGAGATGTAAAAAGGAAAAGTAACTTTCAAGTCTCTCTTTAATCAGACTGAAATATCACTTAGTTAAGTGAAAACTACAACTAACTCAGCATAAATTTCGACTACTTCAGGAGTTGTATTTCTATCTTCAATGCATTGTAAATACACCGTTGTAAAGGGAGGAGAGGCTAAATGTTGCTCTCATGTTGTGCACACACCTTGCATGTTAAAATTAGCTATCTGCTCCACAACACCAGTCTACTGGGTTCAACTGGATTCAGACATTACGCCTAGTGCTTTACTACAGAATATAAGTGTCATTTTGCACTTGTGCAAAGCCCTTATCTCTGCTCAAAGTTGATGGGAAGTTTTTTATAGACCCATCTCTGTCAAGAGAGTCTAAATTTCCCCTGTTTGCCATATCAACATCCTCACACATGCAACACAGGACTCATGCAGATGTTTTTATGTGTCTGTGTGAGGCAGATGTGTTCAGCCACATGCACACATGCATGGCAGACTTCTACACGCCTGCCTGAGCGCCTACATGTATGCACAGTTAAAAGTGATAAGGGCAAGATGGTGCATAATTACAGGGAAACTTGCAATTTAATTTGTGAACTTACTGCATTAATGAGTCATTATAATTAAATTATATTAATGTGGCGGGAAGCCCGGAATTGCCTTAGGCAGTAGCAACATTTAAGCTTCCTGGACTAGCACTCTATTTGTAGTCCTAGCCAGAAAAAAAAAAAAAAAAAGATTGTGTAAGCATTCCATGTAAACAGAAACAAAGATCTACATTATACATACATACATACATATATATATATATATGTATATATATATATATATATATATATATATA
>JAOWBL010064777.1:0-20129 GCA_028564865.1 Zenarchopterus dispar
ATATATATATATATATATATATATATATACATATATATAATGTCACAACCCTAAAAGCACAGTGGATATAAGACATACAATTTGGGTTTAAAAGTAAGGGTAATTTAAAAAAAAAGTGATAAGCCTATTCTTAAAAGATGACTTTCTAAACTATATATTTTACTTGAGACTGATTGAACCCCTTAATGGTGCCAGGTGTGGTTACAAGACTTATGACACCACTGGACGGCCCAAAGGCTGAACACAAACAGGCTGAAAATGAACACCGGCCGCCTGCCAAAGACTGGTCAGTTTTAGTAGCTGGTTTTTCTACGGCTCAATGGGCCACTTTAAAGTTATTTGAAGATCCATTCTTGGTCAAAACGAAGCGATTAGGAAAAATAATTATTGCAATGGGAGTTTTTTTTTCTTTTTCTTTTTAGTATTGACCAGCTGCTTAGGCCTGAGGACGGTGGTGATTTCTGGACCTGGATACACAGAAATGCACAGAAGAGTGATTTTTAGCAGGGAAATGTGTGTGAAATGAGGGAGTGATAACAGGCAAAATGATCATCTTTGACACATTTAACACTTTAAAACTGCTTCCAGGTTTCCTTTTACCTGTTGAGGAAAATTTTATGAGTTTGACAGATAACAATGACCAGGTTATTGATACAGTACAAAAACAAACAAACAAACAAACAAAACTCCAAAAACACACATGAAGTATTAAAAACTTAATAGGTTTTTTGGATTATCAGGACCAGCTGGGCTTCAAATGAACTGATAATAAGAAAGAAAAAAATACTGCTTTTAATTGAGTTCATTCTACAAATATTGATTTATGAAAATCTCTAATAAATTTCAAACTCAGGCATAAAAATGTAGTGACACCTGGCGAGGCATTTCCAACTTCTCCACATAATGAAAACCTTTTATCTGGAAGGGAAGCAAAAGTGAATCTACTCATATCAGGTTTGTGCAGTAAAATACACACAGAAATACACACATGTCTATCATTATAGAGTGTGAATTTTTCAACTTAATCAGCAGGAATTTTCTTTACACAACTCATCAAGTATTTAAGAAATTCCAGCTTACTTTCATCAAATGTGATCGTTTAATTCAACATATGATGTTAAAGTTGCAGTTCATATGTAACTGCACTTACAGCCATATCATTTCTATTTACTGCCTCACTGCATTAAGGTTATTTCCATATGTTATTCACTTTAACTGATACACTGTATTTGTGCTTATGTAATTTCATTTATAAGATGATCAGGAATGGCTTGATTGTGTCATTAAATTACTGAGTCATTGGATTATGGGATGTTGCAGATGGAGAATTCAGCTTTTTTTCCTTGCTAGATTTGTATATGAGTTTGGAAAGATAACATTTGTCAACCACATATGATATATTACACCTAAAAAACCCTTTATTAAGGTTTGGGTAACCATTTAGATTTTTTTGTGTTATTTCCACTCACTAATATATCATGTTATTAATAGTGCTTTGACTTAAACTTTGATCGACTACTCATGTGACTTAGTGCAGGAACTTTTTAACTTGTTGTGCCTCCCAGATGGTTCACCAAATGGTATCCTATCATAGTGACATTCATTCATGAGATTACAGAATAATCTTGGCCTAGGCATTACGATATATGAGGGGATATTTGAATAAGTAACAATATGGCAGAAAATGTAGACAGAGATCAGAAAAACACAGACACACACTTTGAGTCACACATGCCTGTGAAAAAGAAAGAAAGAAAGAAAGAAAAAAGAAATAGGAACACACACAGACACACAGACACAACAGTTGTGGTAATGTACATAGTCCACAGCAGATATTTATTGTTCATTATAAAGCAATGCAGCTGGTCCTGTCTATTACAATGAATGACGGTCTGGAGGAGCGTCTGCCCAGGGAATGATTGCCATGGAAACAGCTCATAAATCCCAGCAATGTGTGTTGCTGTTGGACCTGAGACACGAAAGCGTGCCTCACGACCATTAGTCATTGTCAGCAATACACCCTGCCGGCCCAGGGAGGGCCAAAGACACTTAAATCCCCACGTTAAGTAAATTCATATATAAATGTTTTTACAGAATATTATTCGGAGTGAATGCACTCATGCTTTTATGTAGACACAAACACACGCACGGGAGAGGGAAAACAGATGTGGTCCTGTTGGGGCTTTTCCACCAACTCCAAGTTGGTGCTGGTGCTAGACCGGTGTCAGACCCAGTTCCAGACAGGTACCAAAAAGAACTGGCCTGCTTTTCCATTGGCCAGAGGGAACCGGAGAACCAGGACCCTGCATCATCACCAATGCAGAACCAGGAAATCCGTAAAAGGAGCGCAAAACCTGCACGTCTCAAAGACACGTCTCTTAACTTGAAAAAAACTGCCAAATATCGCAAAATCCTTTTTACGCTTTCATGACGCGGTTTTACAGACATGTCGACAATCCACTTTATCACAAAAGTGTAATGGAAACACTTTGATCATATTTCCACATCTCTGGCCGCTGGATGTAATGTTGATCTAAAGTCATAGCAATCTAGCTTCTAGTTGTTTCTGCTCTCATTAATACAGTGCAGTTGTGCCATAACACTTCTTAATTATTACACATTACTGCAGTACATAAGGGCTTTGCCTCTTAATAATCATTCGAGTGTTCATACTCTGGTGACTCTTTTTCAACAGCGGTAGTGGCAATTTTTGATCATCTTCTTCAAAGTCGAGGCCTTATACTTATTTGTTTTGAAGAAAAGTCTCACAGGAGGAGATACAGGGAGTTGTGAATATACTGAGATAAAAGAAAAACAACATTCAATAGAAAGATCGATCCCCAGCAGTGGCTCTTTTATTTCACTTTTCTTTTGTGAAAAAGTGGAATGGAAATGTGACTAATGGATGCTGACCCTGGCCCTAAAATTCTTGTCTGGAGTCCAGACTTCATGCACGTTTCTGCCATCAACATCAATGGTGTTTACAAAAAGTAAGTCTTTTTATTGTCACACTTTTGCGGGAGAGCAGAGGTATTTTGGATTGCATGATTAAATAAGTAAGAATGCATCCAGGATTTCCGGATATGATAAATGTTTTAAACTCACAGAGGTTGTTTAAATATAGCGGTTCATTGATTGGGTTGGTTATAATAATCACGGCGCCCATCATGACATAGTGGTTCTTGAATCTGGCCCAGCAAGGTTTGGGGGCCAGCGGAGCCCCAGCTTTTTTTTTTTTTTTGCACAGAATCATTGTTTTCCTCGTAGCTGGTGGTGGAAATTAAAAAGACTGGCAGTAGCACTGGACTAGCACTGTAACCGCTATGATGGAAAAGCCCACAGAAATACATGAAAATTTGCACACGAGTCATACAAATCCCCAGTGGCTGCAGTTGCAAAAGAAGAAATTCAGCAGATGAGGGGTGCGCTGGTCTGTGTGTTCCTACCTGGATCAGGCTGGCGGCTGGGTTCCTTCGTTTCTCAAAGTGCTTTTGTCGATGCTGCTCCTGCACCTTCAGGGCAAAACCAGAGCCCAGAATGCCCTACATCCAACAACAACAACAACAAAAAAAAAAAAACAAATGAAAATGAACCTACTTTTCTAAGGTTTATATTTATGAACTACGATTTGAAGAAAAGTCTAAAAAGCCATTGAACTAGAATGTGCAGTTGCGTTTCGCTCACAGCTGGCAGGGCAAAGAAGGATATCCCCAGTAGAGCGAAACCGGCAGATAATAACCGTCCAGTCCACGTCTGTGGGGTCTTGTCACCATATCCAATAGTTGTAAGGGTGATCTGAGGGTCAGAGGTCGACAGTAAGTTATTGTAGCTACTACAGGTAACACATTTATTCTATTTATTATGATTTTAAGGGAAACCTACATGGGAGTCTATAGAAGCAAAGGCATTCAGTCGTTCAGATGTAGGTTTGATTGTTACAGCTTCATTCAAACAGTGTAAGTCAGAGTTTTCATACATCATCATGCAACATTGTTGTAACAGTTCATATTTCCACGACAAGTGCACTGCTCTTGTGTAAAAGTTAGCAGATGTGGGCTGCATATTTCTTGCAACTACACAGAGAACGTAATCACAAGTTGTTATGTTAAATAGCACCGTAACTGGTACCAGCCACTGGCCCAATTCAGTACAATGTGAAAAGCTGTAACGTAGTCTTGTAGCAAGCATTTCTACTTATTGAGCTTAAGGAAACTAATGTTACAATGATGTAACTGATGTTTTCAGATACAGAGAGCAGAAACGCACAATCAGCATCAAAAACCAAGTTCGGTCCTTCAGGAATACTGTCTGCTTACATTTTCAGAACATCTGTATTAAAAATCTGAAATAGTATTTGAAAACATAATCTTATTAAAATAGATTTTTACAGTCTTGTTTGACCTATTTCTTGCTCCCAAGTATTTAACAGCACTGACAGTTATAACAACAGTTATTATGAGTTTGAGAAAAACATAATCTTTCTTATAAACTGGGAAAACTTTTTAACAATGCTTAGACTAAGAAGAGATTAGCAGTGAAAACAAGTGTAACATGGATGTTTCTGATTCACATTACTTCAAAAACAAAGTAGTGAGCTTTTCCTATTAAAAAAAAAAATTGTTTCAGTCTTATTCCCCCAGAACTCCACTCTGCTTCCTGCAAAGCCTTAATGCCTTTTTCTGAGCACAAAGTCTGTTTGAAAAACTGCTGTCCATAAGTTTAGGGTGCATTTTCCAAACAACTAATAGAAGTTTATGTTCCACAAATTACTTGACTAAAGCTATCGGGTCATCATTCACGCGGTACCGTTGAAAGGTCATTCAATTGCTGGTTATTGCTTACTACAACAACTTCACACAAGCCAAGCAAAAAAGTCCAACTATCTGGGTGAGTCAGTGGCCACGGCAAGAGAGTCAACATTTGGCAATCAGAGAGTTAAAAGATTAGAAAAATGGCAACATCTGATAAATGAGTGTCATTACAGTGATGTCAGTATGGATGTTGAATTTTTAAAAACACAGAGTGAAAGATGCACCAATATGAAAGAAAATTAGATATAAATTAATGTTTTTGCCAACTAATGACCCTTACAGTTTCCTCTTTGATGTATTTAAAAAAAAGCTTTAATTGTCAACCAGAAAGGAAGCTGCTGTCAGGTCTAAGAGTGTAGAAACACACTGCATCTGAGTGTTATACCCACACACCCCACCCCAGGCCAGTTCCACCTGGCAGCAGGAGAAAATTGAATTTATTGATTGGGCCATTTCTTGTTTGTGTCTTGTCTGTTTCCACATTTTCAAGGGGAGATGTAGGAAGAAACAGATCAGTACAGCCATCCGAGTGTGACTGTCAGAATCATTCTTATTGGCTTCTTCCTTCCCCAGTGTCATTTAGATCACGCCACAACAGAAAAACGCATCACTGCTGTAGATTAAACTAGCATGACTCTAATCATGAAAGTGCTTTTTGATTTTGCCCAGGATTAAAATGGAGAATGTTAGGTTTGTAAAACAAAGGTTTAAGTGGGAGTCAATGAAATAAGCAATAGCTGCAGAAATGCTTAAAGTCTGAGACTCAGGTGTCATGAGCTCCTCTGTCAAACCCCTGAAGCTGAGAAATTAGATATGTATCTGGTTGCATGTGATATGTATGTGCTCACCGTGCCCCACCACAAAGCATCAGCGTAGGTTTCAAACTCCCTGTTGAATTCTTTTTCCACCAAATAGACCAGGAAGGAGGAGAAAATAAGAACCAAGAACCCAATATACCAAGCAGTCACCAGCTCCTGTAAGCACACACAGTGATTCGAGATGCTTCATACAAATATGGAAAGTAAAAGCAGCAAAACCCTAGAATGCCCGAAAGGCAACAAAAAAAAAAAAAAAAGACGTGAGACGTATCCTTGGACAAGATGCTCAAACCCACTTAGACCTTCAATCACCCATGGATCTTGCATAATCGGACTCAACTGCAGCAAACTAACCTTGACAGCAACTTTTTAACTTACTTGCTAATTCGTCAAAAACAATCCCTTTACTGTCTGTTTATATTAATCAGTAACAGTATTACTTATTTCTACTTACGATTTTTGCTTACTGAACTCTTCCTTTTATTGCAGATGAAAAAAAATTGTTCTGGAGGCAGCTGTGGACCAGTGACCAGACTCGGTTGTCCTAGAGTCCTAGTCCTATCATGTGTCAAAGTGTCGTCGGGCAGGATGCTGAACCTTACGTTAACCCCCCTAACCTCTTACTAAACACCAACATGCTCATCACAATATAATTAAGATAAAAGTGCTGTTTTATTTACAGAAATCATGCAACAGAAGTAGTATGAAAGGGTAAATTCTCAATATAATGTAAAGGGCTTTGTAGAACCTTGACCAGGTCAACTAGGACTGCAGCGCATTAACATTTTCCTTCTGATGAATGTTTGTACTTAATCTGCCCAAAGCAAAGAATGTAGCTAAGTAAATGTATTCAAATACTCAGTTCTGCTCCAGAAGTCCTCATTCAGATGACGTTGCAGTAATGCTTCACATATAGCTTTCTCTTTGTAGCTTTTGGCCCCAAAAGCTAGTTTTCATGCCCATTTGAGTACCTCATCAGATACAGTTATATTAAACCATAAATTAATTAATGTTTTGTTTTGTGTTGTGTTTTTGATTGACAGCTGTATTTGTCTAGCCGTAATCAGTTTGGTACTTTCAGTGTTTTAAAGACAGCAAAGCTTGTTGCACAGTTAATTGTACTAAAAAATTCGCCATGACAGGCTCCGGGTTGACGTGGGAGGTTCTGGAGACGGAGGCAGCCACCAGGAACTACTTTTGCCCCCATCAAAGGTTGCCTAACTGGAGGACAGTCGGCTGGACGGCCTCTAGCTTATCAGCCGGCAGAAGTCGGAGCGGTCGGATCCTCCAGCTGAGCTACCTCTGTCCCAGGATCCATCCAGGTCAAGCTAGCTAGGCCTGGGGCTGACGTCTTGTTGGAGTGGACCCTTCTAGGTTGAGTAAGTACTCCATATTGCTTATTTCAGAATTTAAGAAATATTTTTAAAGAGTGACAATAGTAGTAATATTAGTAGCTACTTAAGGGAATGGCCTGAATACGTCACTACCTCCTCAGTCTGTGTAGCTTACTGTCTTAAAGAAGATATCATTTCCCTGCAAACATTTCATCATGATTTAAAACTGTGTATTTGATTAAAAAAAAAAAATCAATGAAATTCCCCTAAATATCCCAGCTGCAAAAGCAGACCCGTTCACTGATCAAAATCAGCTTCGTTCACCAGGTTTGTTCAAACAAATGAGGAATTTGACTTTGTCTTTCAAGGTTCAATAAAAGAAATCAAATGAAAATAAAGAATTATATAAAGATAAAAAAGCCATGGTATTCAAAAAAATATGTGCACTATATGCAAGACCGAAGTAATATTTATGGTCATGAAAATATTGCTCAACTATACGACACTGTGACTACTGAGCGTTTGCCTCTTCCCTGAGAGAAGAGAAGATCATAAATGTCTTACCTTACTGTGTGCATAAACTACAGATCCAAGCAGTTTCCAGGTCCCTCCCCTGCGGTCCATGCGCACCATGCGCAGGATCTGAAGGAAACGAAGGCTACGCAGCGCAGAAGTGGCAAAGACGTTACCTTGACTACCAGCTGAAACCACAGCAACTGAGGTTATCAGTACGATGATATCTGGTGAGTGAAAGAGTTAAAATTAAAGGTCATGGGTTCCACAATGTCAGTAACAGGAACTGTGGTTGACTCACCTACTCGCTCTACCCAACAAGTCACTCATCCATCTCCTTTAAAACAGCTATCGATTGACTACAGGCTTATTTTTGTCTCTAATTGCTTTCTTTTGTCATGTCATCAACAACCTTAAAATAAGACACTCTTTTGTTTGTATTTCACACCACACACTCCTAAAAAAGGTTGAAGGGACATTTCTCTTTCCGGGAAGGTAAACGTTCTGAAAGATGTATAACAGCTAACAAGTGAAGATTTAGTATATTAAATACATGCTTCAGTAAAGAAAAAAATAGCTCAATCTGTGATCTAACAGTCCAAGTAAATATAAATGAGTATTTTTGTGCAGAGGATGATATTATATTAGAGAAATATTAACTGCAGATAGAACAACAATGATAAATGTGTTTTGCTTTTGTTATGTTTGCTTTTTATTCTTGCAAATGTCCTCAGAGATAATCTATACAATCAGTAAGTGTTAACAGAGTCAGTTTTACATGGGCAGCTCCATGTAATTTAATAAATACATAAATAAATAAAAATCAGCCATGAAAAGATGGATCATGAGAGACATCTTTGTCTAATATGAACATGCATTTTTACAAAACAGATATACCTATGACACAGAAGGGTTTCCTGGCAAAGCGGAGGCGTCCCTGCCAGCCTCGGTAGCGGCAGCAGCAGCCGGCACTCCATATCCTGATGATGTACTCCAGGCCAAACACTACAATCATCACAAACTCCTGCAGGGTACACACATGCATGCACAGCAAATTAAATGCAGCAAATGCACAGCAGGTGGTGGAATTCATATAAGAAAAAAGAAGATGTGCAACCATTATTGTACTTGAATAAAAAATGTGCTATACAGTTTCTCAACTAAAAATCCGGTTATTGTCCTGTTGGGAAAAAGGCAGATGTAATTAATAACTTTAATAATGGTTGTATTCCATTTAGTCCTGCAAGCTGCTGAACTCATTACACATCCTGGCTCATTGGTTTGACTAACTGTGGTACCTGCAGAATAACTTTTGTGACTCGTTTTAATTGAGATGTTTCAGTGTAGTCATGTGATGCGATTATGCAGTTTGTGATGGTCACATAATATGACTTTTGAAAACTCTCCACTGCAAGTAATAACAACAAGGACGAGCAGAAGACCCAAAACTCAGTGCAAATAAACTTTAACCTGGATCATGTGTGCTGGAGTTTGTTTGCCTTCCCCTGCTGCCAGCGTTTATGCAGAGCTAAGCTACGACCGCACCGTTCCTTGGTCAAAAGCAAGCAAGATAAAACAAACACATAAATAAAAAAAAGGGGGGAAAAATGCGCTCCACATTTTCCACTTGTTTGACTGATGAATTTCTGCTTCAATCAAATCTGAGAAGAAATAAAACTGAACTGGAACATTGCAATGTTTATTTTAAGTATCAGGTAGCGTGTTTTCACATCTCATTATAGGTCTGGTCTGGAAATGTTCAATCTGCATTTCCAATAAGGGGTGAAAGTAGATTTGACTTCCAAAATTCTGACTGTGGGTTTTGGAGATGCAGAACCACGGTGAACTTAGTTTCAAATTGGATATTCGACCTGTTCACTTTGGATCCCTGCAGTATCTTTTTATTTTTTTCAGTTACTTCCAAACCAGTTGATCCAGTGACTACAAACTTAAGTCAAATTTGTAGCACTACAAGAAAAAAATACAACACAGCTCTGTGTTCTGAATTTCAGGGCTTCTACTATTTGTTAAAATTTTTTTAATATTAATGATTTTGAACCTGCATGAGTGCCGGTTGAATATCTAACATAAAGTTAACATAACCACGTTAAAAACTGCTAACTTCTCTTTCCCACCATTGCAGCTCCTCTAACCTCATGAAAGGATATTTTGAGCTGTTTTTACTCCTGTTTTTAACGCAGACTTGAGGATCAGTCAAACTCAACTTGTCTTTTGTGTGTATTTTGAATTTGAACCACATAACACCTTCACAGATTACTACATACCTTAATCACCCTAACATGAACCCTGAGAGATTTAACTCTCAAACTCTCCTGTGAATGTCTGCGTATGCAAGGGGTAAAACTGCATTTGGTCCATCACATAATAAATTAACTTTAAGTTTAAATCAATAAACATTCCTGAGCTAGAAAGAGGACTTTCTCAGTTGGACAAATAAATAAACAAATCTTGAGCCGTGCACCTCAAACACACATTAAGTCCTATGAATCTTGTCATATAACGTGATATATTATGAGTTAGATAATCCCTCTCAGAGCTACATGTCAATTTAATGAACTCATTTGTATGAAATAGTGGTTTGTGCGTGTTTGTGTGTTTAATTACCAGGATGAGCAAGCAGTGCGAGGAAAACTCCTGATGAGCAGGGATGGTGGAAAACACAGAAAGAACCAGACATCCAAACACCAGGATGAACCTGTGGAAACATAATACGTGCACACACACAGTCACATGAGTAATAAATGACATTTGTCCACTAAATAACCGGTTTCGGCTCATGAGCTCTGGTAATGCACATTTCTGCAGGGATAGACACACGAACAGAACATTTTTCCTTTAGCCGGCTTTTTTCTTTATCAAAATATAAACTGTTGAGAGCAGTACTATTATCAAGCGAAGCACTCTTAAAAGCGTCACTAATCTTTTTTTCCATTACTGTTACTGTAGCAGTTCTGCTTGTTCACAAACTGGAAAGTGCAAAAGGAGACTCTTCTTATCACCAGCAGCAACACCAGCTGAACAAGCAGCTTATACGTCGCTGCTCCATCTGATAGTGGTGTGGACTGGATGCAGTTTTCTGTTGTGGGCTAGAGACTCACATCAAGAAAAGACCAGAGTGGGAATTAAACTGTGACAATTAAGTCGAGGGTCTACTTTCTCTCCAGGGTATTAAAAAGATACAGCACAGAGATGTGAGGATTGAACTGAACTCTTACAATATCTTGCATGTCAAGTGTAATGTCGAGGTTTTGTACTTGGTGGAAAATCATATTTATTATATTAGCTTACTAAACAAACCACACAAAAACCTTTCCAGTCAGAGGTCAACAAGTGATGGGAACCTAGAGCAGAGGCTCACTCATGCTCAAGTTCAGAGTAGCGCCGCTCTAGTGGCAGCTTGATGCAGTAGCTCTGGTCACGTTGTGACTTTCTTTGTATATATTTGAGAATATCCACTGAGATTTATTTTTTACTAAGAATTACAAAGGTTTTTGGAGACTGCTTAAAAGATTTCTGCTGGTTATTTTGGCACAATTGAACATCTGTTACAATGAGCAACCATGACAACGAGAAAACTGTTGACATGTGGAAACAGGTGAGTTTTTCAAAGATAAAATAACGCTAAAAAAATACGACAAATTCAGATGGGTTATAGAGTGGATGTTGCAGAAGTAGGGCAGGAGTAAAAATGATCTTAAACTATACACAATAAATCAAGCTGGCAGGAAATTAGACCCCAGAGTGACATAGTGAATCTGGTCAATTACCAAAATAAAATGCCAGATACTGGATCCACCTCGTACATCTTCTTTAATTTAACCCATGGAGACTGTGAGTAAACAACTTAGAGGGTTTCAGAAGAGATATTGACCATGTACAAGGAAATGAGCTTGGATTGTTCATGAAGACACAGCAGGAACAGTGGGAATTAAGTAACATGTTGCTGCAGAAACACTTTTTACCCTCCAAGCTCCTTTATCCAGTTATCTTAAGAGCAGAGAAAAACGTTTAACAGAGCATCACGACTAAATGGATGCAGGACTGCAATGCTTGTTTACTACAGACGGTGTTACTGTGGACATGCCACTGTGAAGGAGCATCTCTGCAGCACAGATATTGAATTGTTGGCTGTGAGTTTCTGTCCACATTGACACCTTTTCACCTGTGTTACCCAGCAACTCTGGATGTCATGTCATCAGCTCAGCTGGTACCAAGCCACAAATAAAACAGATTTTTTTTATATATACAAGATTCTCTCTGCTACACTTCCTGTATTCTGTTTGGTTTCTTTGACTAAACTGAATTTTTATTTCTTTTTACCTCCATTTATTTAACCACAGTTTATAATGTCATGTCATTACTGTTGCACTAAGAAAAACTACTGCTGCACCAGTTTCATCAGTCCTCTGTTTTACCCACGTACAACAAAAGTCCTCTTCATTGTCTGTCTGCTGCCCCCGAGAAAATGTAGTTCTGTCATATGGTAACTTGGTTAATGAGCAAATACAAATTAAAATTCATAAGGAAGCTTCCAGGCAACATATGAACTGGCTAACAGTCCCAGCATGCCAGTTTTCAAAAGATCTGGGTAATTTTTTTTTTTAAATGCCATCTGTCTTTATTATATTTATGGATTCATTTCTGCAGTGTTCTGAGTGTTTCTTTCTTTCCGTCTGGGCTCCAGTCTTCTTTCGCTCTCATTTTCAGAAGTCTGCCTTTATTATCTCTTTAATGTTCATTATTTACCTGGCCTAGATTCATCTCATCCTCTCTCCTATTAGACATCTACCTTCTTTTCTTCTCTTGCGTCAGCTCACCTGAGTCAGCTGCTCTCTAATCATCATTTTGTATGTCATCTTCTGGCTTTCCTCTATGATTTATTATTTCATTTATGAATCATTTCTTCTCATAATATATTTCATATATGACCACTGCATGTGCATATATGTATTACAATAGAGGAAGAATGATGGCGTCAACTTCCAATTCACATCTGCATCTGATACTGACTCCTTTTCCAATATCCCTTTACTGTGACCAGATAAGCTGTGTAGGAGAAGATATGCAAAAAACATCCAATTGTAGTTGTTATGTTTATGTGTGTATGTGCAGCCAGTGCTCCTGAGAATGAGTAACTGATCTAAACTACATTATCTATATTATATTTCCGTTACTGGTGAGTGTTCAGTAGAAATCTACAGATCAAGTGAGGAAGTTGGCCTGAAGCCGATGCCGTTTTCTCCACCTGTATTTATATGATCAACAATGAATGATTAAACTTATCTTTTTAATCAGTGTTACGTTGTTTTCATTTGTATTTATGTGATATGAGAAGAGACTGTTCCTCAGAAAATAGTTTTTAAAAAAGCCAATAGACTGCAGTACTTTTGTGCTTTTTTCTCTATCATCCATATCCACGGACAGACGAGCACTTCAGAGGGAGTGTGGGGTTCAGGGTTTTGCTGAAGGACTCTTTAAGATGTGTACTCAAGGGTTCAGTGGTTAAACTTCCTGACACACTGTGGTCTGTTCAAGGCCCATTTTCTGTTTTATTTTTTTATTTAGTCTCTGATTAGATTCAGAAACCATTCACTGCTTCAAAAGGCCTCAAAGCGTAGGTTTGCTCTCGCAATGCAAATTTGTTTTAATTGTAATTCTTAACCGTCTTCACTATTTGGACAACACAATACCTTGTTTAGATGGCACCGTGCTTCCTGTGTATGTGGATTGTGAAAAAAAAAACCTTGTGGTGCTATGATAACATTTTTAGAGAAATACTTCTGGGTTTGAAATAAACTGCCACTTTGAAAAGACCAGAAAAGACATCCTTGCATTCACAATATGAAAAATACTTGATAAACCATCTCTTGCCATGAAATTAAAGGTTTTGTGGCTTTTAAGGTAAGTGGCTGATTACATTTGAACAACTTCATGTTTTGTTTTGTTTTTTTACGTGATCCAACAGTGAAATGTTAACATTCATGCCCAAACACAAGTAAGTTATTTGTAATAATTAGCTAAAAGGATTTGTGTGACATCTGTTCATCAAGTTTAACTGAATATCTTTAGCAAATTACATTTCGAAGATACTTGACAAAACCTTGAAAAGGCTGTCTTCTTTCAATGGTTGTAGCAACACAAACAAAAGCCAGTGTGCATCACATTTGAAACTAAATTTACTATCAGATCATTTCTCCTTTTATTTATTTTTTTTAAAGTAGATGGATCTATATATTCCCCCTCTAGATGGGATTACATTTTCCTGGACCTTTTGATGGGCAGGATTTTGGTCACAGGGTGAATATTGTTCTGAAATGTTAATGAGAAAGAAGTCTCAGATACCACTCAAAGTCGACTCTGTAATAAAAAAAATAACAGCACGTGTTTTTGAGTTGTGAAAAGTCGTGAGCACAATTTCACATCAGTAATCATTTAGAGATGCAATTAACACATTGCCAATATCATTGTGGACCTTTCTCCAGCCTTTTCACCACTTTTTGGACATCAACTGTTGATGAAATTATCTGTTTTTTTGGCATCAGAGGTGATGAATGAGAAGCTATTTAATGAAGGGATCCAGATGCCATGTAGTCAGTAGTGTAGTTATATTGATCAGCTCTCAGGTGATTTAGCCACTTTATTAGCTACGTAGTGAAATTAACAGCCTTGTTTCTGCATGATGAATGTGTGCAGACGTGTGTTCACTGTACACACCTGGAAAAGCCTTGATTAGATTATACACAAACAACCCCTGGGGTTTTTAATGCTGTGTTATTATTAACTACCAGTCACAACATTTCAAAGGACTTGTCCTATTCATATACGAAATTCAACTTGATTAAAGAAGAGATATGAGTTATTTTGTGGTAAGAAACCTGAGACCAACCCTTTTTTGCAGCCACTGATTAGCTACAGCATAAAGACTGCTGACGGAGGTGAAAACGGCAATCGCCTTAATAGACTCCTAAACTCCACAGGTCCGTCATCAGGCCTCATAGAAATGAGTGAAATAAGCACTGCTTCTTCATATCGTTTAATTAAATTAATCTAATAATTCACAAGAGAACAGAAACCTTTTTGTGCACAAATCATACATCTTTTTAGTTTTTGTGGAGACTGAAACATGATTGAGGAGACTGCAGAAAGAAGTGAAGGATTACAGGCCGGGGCTCAAATGTGGACTGGCTGCACGAGGACTGTAAGGCACCTTTACAAGGGGGCACTCTTCTACTAATTGAGTTATTGAGTACCTTGGACCATGTGTTTAACCATAAGCAAGTGTTTTTAATGTTTTGCAATAGGAAAACAGGAAGACATTTCCACTCAGGAATCAGACCTTTGTCACTTAGGCAACGTTCACACTCGAGGTCTAAATGCTCAATTCTGATTTTTTTTTTTTTTTTAAAAAAAGAAGCTTTTTTTGGTCGTTCATGTTAGTAATCTAAATGCAACTTTCATCAGATGTCAGTGTGAACAGTATTCTGCTTTGAACTGACCTGCATGCGCAGTAAGTCGAAGTGACATAAAGCTCAGTACATCAGGGATACTAAAAAAAAACATGGATGCAGCAGCAGCAGGGAGCCTGTGTGATTTCTTTTTGGAGTTTTTGTGCAGTGAAAGCTGGCAAATTCACAAACAAATTATAAAGATAAGACTTGGGGAAAGGAGTGCAAAATTAACAATGGCTACGAGTGGAGCGATGGCTTCAATATCTGTACAGAGATGTGTGTGGATGACGGATCGGAGTCATGAGTGGAGGACCGGGGACATGACCAGCTTCACTGAAGCAGATTTCATCAAAAAAAATCCTGCCAGTGCAGAATTTTGTTATTAATCGCCTCACGGGGATGTCAAAGGTGGATGAAATGAGACCTGACGGTTCAGACATCTGATAGATCTGATTTAGAACCACACATGAAAGTGACTCGGATCTGTCTCTCTATCACCTCCTCCTCTTCCACCTGTTTTTGCAATTTATACTTGCTCAGTTGCACAAGGTACCCGTCACTGACATCAGGAGATTATAGGTTCCTTAGGAAAGAGTTGGCAGCATAAATTCAGGCCGATTTGATTTGGAAACCTGAGTTCACCTCCCATGTGAGACCATCATCTTTAGGTGCTTTCAGACATGCACCACTTTCCAATAGTCAGATGGCCACTGAACATGCCGTGTTTGCTTGAATTAGAGCCTCCAACTCACCTCATCGATCTGACGGGTTTAAGTTTTCTCATGACAAAGATACACAGAGGCTTCATGATACTAAAGGGCATCATGCCACTTAAGTCTGGCAGTACGCAATGTGATGTGAGTAAGACCAGACTCATTCAGCAGAAATCAGTTTGTTTTTTTTAACTGATGTTTAGTATAGTACATGTAAACATATGTCATGTAACAGTACTGTGGCAAAGAAAAACACTCGTTTTGCATGTGCTACTCTAACAAACAGCTTCCTCAGTTTAATTAATATCTCAGATGTGTTTTGTCAGACTAACACTGATGGCAGGCAGTGCTGACGAGCTGCAGGAGAGAGAGAGTATCTGCTTTAATGCAGAGACATACTACCACTGACTTCATGGTGATGAATAGCCTGGGGACCAGCAGAGAAACCCATATACAGCGAAAAACTGCAGCACTCCTCTGCAAACTGACAAAGATGCCTGAAAAGCCTGAGGAGTAAGAGGTGAGTGTGTGAGTAATAGGATCCCTTGAGATTTGCAGCCTGGGCTCACAAAGCGTCATTACAAGTATCTTAAAATGGAAACATAATATGCAGAACTAGCAGTGGCTGCATGGCACAACGAAGTATGACTTCTCAATTATGCCATCCCTTAATGAAACATGGCCAAATCTTCATCTTGACCTTAAGCTTTGTAACTTGTAAGAAACACACATCTTACATTGCGTGGATAACTTCCTACCAAGGAAAAGAATCGCCTCACGCTGTCAAGAGGGGAAAGAAAAAAAATCTTTATCTGCCTGGAACAGGACCACACATAAAAGATCCTGTTCCTCACTTAAGCTGGGAATGACAAGAAGAACAATGTGACAGGAATAATCCAGGAAAAACAGGAAACAATAAGGTGCCTTATGTAATATAAGCAGCATACTGTCACATGTAAGGAGTCTTGTTTGCACTGACATAAACAAATACACACACTGCTTTTTACAAACTGCAGTGCAGCACAACACGAGGTGGATAAATATTTGGCTTTGCTATTTCATGTGTATAATAAATCGTCTATCTGCAGAAATCAGACAGACTTGCAGCAGATTGTGTGAGGATGTGTGACTATAAATCTGCTCATTTCAAAGGATCACAAGGCTTATGCAATTAAGTTCATTGTAAAAGCATTCAATGGAAAATAGAGGTAAGCTTGCATAAAAGTGTATTGAAAGGATGCCCATGATCTTTTATTTTTAAATGAGCATTTCAGAAAGATTCAAGAGAGGTCAAGGTTTTCCACACAATACATATCGTTCCCTTTTTTTCCCTTTCTCTGTGATAACTATGAACACATTTTCAATCAAAAGAGAAGATTGTGATCCAAACAGGGGAAGATGGAAATAGAGAAAAAAGAGAATCAAGAATGTCAGAGAGGCTAGTCCCTTTCAGATAACTACAGTAAGTGTGAGTACAGCCTCATAATGTCAAAGTTAAAAAAGGAAATGGCTGAAAACACAAAGGAACTTGCACAGAGAGCAGCAGAAGAGAGCTCCACAGTGGTAAAAAGAGGAGACACCGAACCCTGCTACTCTAAATGATGGAGCATTGCAGGAGTGAGCTCAGCAGGCTCCCCTGGATGAAAGCAGCAGAGCCATCAGAGGCAGCGATGGGAGGATAAAGACCGAGCTTTGCTATAAATAACATTTTTCTCAAGGAAAGGCCTGGTAGATGGGTGCATCAGAGATAAAACAAGAGAGGGGGAGATAAAGGACAAGATTAAGAAAGAGATGACAAGGTGAAATAACTGACTGAGCACAGCCAGCATCTTCTATCTTTTCTTTCAGTGAATCATCTTTTTCTCTTTGAAACCATATCAACAGAGACAGCAACCCCCACTTTCTTTTGTTTTGTTTTTTTTTCAAAATCAGTTTATGGTCTTCTGTGGTTTTGTGTTGGTGCTACTAATTTTGCAAAAGCAGTATGTATTTCAATCCCTGTTCTTATGAAAGAAACGCAGTTTCTTACCTGATTAAGGTATGTGCTTTTATTTCTAATGAGCAAATGGACCTAACAGAAACACACCTACTGTGCCAGTACGATTCTGTATGCAAACTGCAGGTCAGGTCTACCAAAAAGAGAAAGAAAGAAAAAAGAAAAATCCTCGAATTAAGTGTTCAAAGGTCAGTCAGAGGAGAAGAAACTTGTCATAATTAAGGAAGTGGCTTGAAGCTCCATCTGCACATGGCTCCGTTCACGCTTGGTAACCGGTTGCACTGACAGCTAGTAGATCACATTTTTTATCCTGAAATGACATGTGGGCATCCTTTCTGTCTGGGAATATAAAAAGTGCTTGTGTGATCAGTTTCACCTTCTTGAATAGATGGCTCGGTTCCTTTGAAGTGAGGTTGCATAAAAAGCACTCATCTGTTGTTAGTGGATTGCCTATAACAGACTTGCATTTGGAGTACCAGCACAGAAAATCACGTACCGCTTTGAAAAAGGTCAACAGAAAAACATATCCAACCTACAGCACATCAGTTTAGAATACATTTCAAATATTTTCAGATCCATAGCTCAGCATCAGATAAAAACAGTGCATTTTAGTTTCTGTGCTGCAGCTATTTTCACTGCCTGTTAAAGGAAAGGCTGTTCCTTTCCTTTAACCCTGTAATCTATTATTATCTAGTTCAAAGTTCAAAAACAGTTGTCTGCATTAAACTAAACAGATGCCTTAAGTAATCTTTGCAGCTTTTCTCTGTTAAATTCAGCTTCTGTGATTCAGGTTGAATTAATTAGGAATTAATTAGTAACTTGATGTGCTGTGAAAGTCTGTAGAAACAGTTGCTAAAAAAAATCAGAAACTTGTTAAATGTTGGTGGCTCGATGTAGCATCCCTCACATCGTTATGGGTGCTTTCACATCTGAGCTTTAGTCCGCTTAAACGAACACCAGTTTGCCTTCCAGCTTGGTGTAGTTTGTTTTTTCTGGTGTGAAAATGATGGTCCTGATTCATGAAATCTTTGTGAATCTGTGGGTAGATGTGCACATAAGTCTCCTCTTTAGTTAAAAAAAAAAAAACCTATTCCAGATTCACAAACTGCATTTAAAACTCAAGATTTGAACATATTTTCATGAATGGAAATCAGATTGGGATCATGCTTTCAGTGCTCGTTAATGAGACAGGAAGCATCACATAAGGAAGTGTAAAAGTGCGTATTTGACTTTCATGCCTACCTGCACGTATAGTACTCATTTAAAAAAGAGATAAAAAGATTAAAAAATATTTCAGATGTGACAATATGGATAACTTCTACTAAGGTGGAGCAAACTAGAAACAAAAAGTTGCGTTGTCAGAAGGCTCTGGCAAGGCACAGACCTGGAGAGGTGACTTCTGCAGCTAATGCCATGTCTTTTGTCCAACGATGCATTCAAGGGGTGAAATGAAAATTGTTTTCTATAAAGCTGGATGCAAAACAACACATTCCTCTATCTCAGCAAAACTTCCTGCTGCTGATAACTGCAGCATCTCTATAATTGGAAATACTTTATCAGAAATCCTGCCGATTAAGACAGCAACGTCCCTCCACAGGAGTTAACAACAAAGTCCAAAGGCAAGCGCGTTCTTGTGATATTATTTGTTATATCGCCATGCATTGTGGCAGCCACAGAGTTTAAAGAAGCACGGGTGGTATTAATTTACTTCATCATGTGTTATTTAAAGTACGGTAGCCCAAAAACATTGAACTCTTTCCGTAGCTCTAATAAATCATCTGCAGACAACAAAGGTAACTCTGGAAAAAAACTGATTTATTTATTTTGTTTTTTTCTTTTCTTTTTTTTTCTTTTTCAAGGTTGGTATTGTGTCCCAATCCAAATTTTCTGCTACGCAGACCCTGTTTGTAAATGACATCATCAGATGAAAACAGCACAAGTGATTTCATCAGTACTCTGCCTTCACACACCTGCCACATCACTGTGCATCATTTTATCTTTAGCAATTAGGATTTCTTTTAAAGTTGCCATTTAGATACGTTTCCTGTGATAAATCTTCTTCTTCGGTGCAACAGAAATAAAATAATCACAATTATGGCACATACGCGTATCACAAAAATATCACTTACACATATGAGCAAAGGCAGAGTGATCACAGAAGAAGTGACACGTACGAGAGTGACACACCAGCAGTTAACCAGCTGGAGAAGCAGCTGTTTGTTTTCTAGAAGGCATGTGACTGCAGCGAAGAGAGACGGAGGGACTTCGTAAGGTTTGGAAGAGGGGCACAGCGAGGAAGAAAGAGCCGGAGAGAAGCCAATTTTCCATGATGTGGGCTGCGCCGAAGACGGGTGATGGGTGGGAGAAGAGTCGGAAAGCTCTCAGCGTGTGTGTGTGTGTGTGTGTGTGTGTGTGTGTGTGTGTGCTCGCGTATGCGTGTCCTTACTAACTAGACACAGACTGACATATTGCTGG
>JAOWBL010064777.1:20229-61843 GCA_028564865.1 Zenarchopterus dispar
GTGTGTGTGTGTGTGTGTGTGTGTGTGCTCGCGTATGCGTGTCCTTACTAACTAGACACAGACTGACATATTGCTGGATAAAGCCAACAGCTAACAGGGTTCATAAAAATACTGGCTCACACACACAGACACGCACCATACATCAGATTCCTATCAGCGCCCATCTCAGCACTTACACCGGTCCAAGACTCCTGTTCGGCGTTCTGTGCAGCAGATGTCAGAGAGATGCATGGAGGAGAACTTTACAAATGGTTTGAATTCGCTGTAGTTTTTACGATCAGTTCATTTTGAGTCAGAAATCAGCCAAAAAACACACGACATAGTAAAATCAGCAAATGCTGGACTTCTACTTCAAGTCAGAGGAAAGGCAGTGGGGTACAGAAGCGGTTCACCTTTCGCTTCCTTTTGGTCTTGCTCTTCTAATGAAATCAAACATCAAAAAACCACAGTGCTATTTGAATCAAAGCTCTAAGGCAAGGTCATTAGAGGCACGACTCTGCAGTTTCTGCATATTAAAAGGCCTGATGTTAGCTGTTTTATGGCAAAGTCTGGTGGATTTATAAATTCAGCAGATAGACATCCCTCCTCCTCTCTGTAGTGACAACTCTGCCATTTTCTACTAAGCACATGGTAACAGAAAATATCACACTTTTTTGTGTCGAAGGAAATTGACTGGCCTTGATTAATACCACTTAAATATGAGCTGCCAGTACGGCCATGAAGGCTGTTACTCAGAGCAAGCTGGTACGGTCCAACGAGAGCCACGTACGACTTAACAAGGGCAGCACCCGTGCAGCTTGTTAAAGCAAAACCAAAGGAAGGCTTGTCAAGCATCACTTCTCGCTTGTTTGCTGGATTTCATAGGAGGCCTGTCATTTTCTGAAGATATTTTCAGCAACACTTTCAGTATTTTCACAAAAAAAAGTTAGATCCGGTTTATATTTAATTCATTTAAATAAGAATTCCATTGAGTGCAAGTCATTTCTGTCCCTTTAAAATATAATAGGTTTTTTTTTCACTTCCATTTCAAATCTATGCAACGTAATGTATTCCTCAAGGTGCTTTAAGCAGTTTGATGAATTACACTGAATTCTGCAGTTTCAGTCTGTTCTTAGGGTGTTCTGCATGTATTTATCCGTGCATCCCATGAAGAATAAATATTACAAATCTTATTAAATGTTTTTCCTAGTTAGTCTTGACAGTGTCCTTGGATCGGCTTTAATTAAGCTTATTCCATTGCCGCTCGCAGAGCAACAACTGTTGCTTAATTTACTTAAATTCGACCTGCCCAGTAACTTGCGCCGGCGTCACCAGATTTGGGAGGACGTTTGTTCTCACTAAGTGCAGACCAAAGCAATGATAAATGCTGCAATGATGTTGATTGTTGCAAAAATACACAATACTCCAGCTTAGAAAAAAAAAAGAATATCAGATTTAATATATAATCTGATGTCAGTCTTATCTACCCCATATAAATGTGTACAAAATGCAGCTAAGAAATTGTAGCCTGGTTCTGGTGCTCATGAGCCCATCGTAAGCAAAGGCAGAGAAACCTTTAAGCCTCAGCAGCAAGATTTTCAACAATTTCCGCTTCTGTAGCTTATCTGATAAATTGAACCACACGGGCCAACCTTCACAATCCAGGCTCATCAATCTTTAATCATTGATGAGCTTGTTCCCATTTCCTTTGGCCCCAACTGTCATTTTGGAAATGGTTTAAGACCACCACTTCCCAGTTTGGCTCCTGTCAAGGTTGTGCTGTTTCTTAAGCTTAACATAAAGAACTTCACATTTCTTCAAGAGCTGACTTTTTACGTGCTACCCAACTTCCTTTACATTGCCAGATGATCCATTTTATTCCCTCATCCAGATGGCTCTTAAAAAAAAACAAAAAACAACTTAAGTGTGATTTAAATTCAATCATGTGAGTGAAGTGGAATTCATAAAAACAGATAAAAGCAAAGTCTGTGTCTCTCCTTTCCTCTGTGAGGCTGATAATGTCAAAGTCAGCATTTTTGAGAATTTTTTTTTTTTTTTTTGAAACTGTTGTGCTCTTATTTGAGCTCTGACAGCAGAGCTGGGTCACCAGCCAGGCTCAGCTCGGTTCATTACCTCTGTGGTGACCAAACCAAGCCGTGACACCTGTTTTAATAGGTCAGTATCTTGCCAGGAGTATACAAATGAATTCTGTCAGGCTGTGAAACTGTCACAATAGTCGTGATCCTCTCTCTCTATAGGGGTCTATATATAGGGGTCTTCACTCCAGCCTTCTCTCTTTCTGTCTCTATGCAGTCCACTCTCAAGGGAAAATGTGTTGTAGGCAGATTAATGGACACATTTTGTTTATTAATGCTTCAGCTAAATCATGTGGGTTTTTAAATCTGAAACGTTAATCATGTATATTCCAATACTGAACTCTTGTCCTGTATTTTTCATAAACTCTAACCTATCTAACAGTTCAGATCTCACACAATGCAAATTATATGATATAGAAAGAAAAATGTTAAAATATGTCTTTCATCATAAAATACAGAAATTTTACAATTTTTGATTATGCGTGAACATTTCATGTAGCTGTGCAGAAAAATGAAATACTATTGTAATCTTTTAGTCTTTATTGTCTAAGTTTGAGTTTGAGGCAGTTGCTCCGTAGGTTCTTTTTTTCTTTCTTTTTGCTTGTCAAACCTCATGTCACTCTCCCTCTTTGTTTGTCCTTTCTTTCACCTTCTGTACCTTTCAGCGGGTAACTCTGCCTCTGCAGCTGCATGTTTCTGATTGTGGTTTCAAGCTGGCCAACCTGCTCAATGTTGCCTTTGTTATTGTTCCCTCACTATTTTCTGTCCTTTTGCTGTCTGGAGAGTTTTGCCAATTTTTTTTCTCAAAGGGAATTATTGAGACTCTGAAGTATTGCAAAATATCTGCTTGTTGTTATTTAACATTATATGAACACACGTGGATGGGATTGTTAAAATTCAGACGCTGTTTGATTTTTCTACTGGGTTTAACTAAATTATGTAAACAATTAAACAATGATTGGGTCAAGGATTAAGTCGCTGATTCTTTCATCAACATCTGATTCATGTGAACATCCTGGCTTCTGTAGGCAAACATGCAAGAAAAAAAAAGTGAAAAGCACCATCTTGCAGAGATACATACTGAAAGCAAATAAACAGCAAACGAGTAAAGAAACAAAAAAAAAAGGCTGCTGTGTTGCTTGGGAACCATCGAGCTGTAGATGAGAACAGCGAAGCTGGCCTGTTGAATTGCTTTAGAGGACTCAGCTCATTAGGCCAACAGAACGGCTCCGTTAGCCCAGGAACTCAACTGGAGAGAGGCTGACTCAGCACTGCTAATATTAGTGTAAATGTATCATTGTATAACAAATATATCACGTATATATTCTGCTATCACTCTGAATGATGAGTGTGTGCATAAATAGTTTGCATATGGTGTAACTGTACACTCCAAGCAGCTACAGTGTGTCGCTGGATGCTATCGGCCCACACGGCTCCATCTGTTCCGCTGCCTCTTGCCCTCTAACTACTTAAGTTGCATCTTCTGAACATGATGGAGAAACAGGGATGCATTTATTCATTGACTTGTTTTTAATATTTTGCAGTTCTAGTGGGCTTTATTGGAAAAGAGGGAAGACATGCAGGAAAGGGCCACAGATAGAGACTCAAATCTGGGCTGGCATCACATGGATTCATCTGTAGGACACCCACACAACCAGGTGAGCAAACCTGGCATCCAAAAGATGCATTCTTAAAAGATATATTATGATCATCTTCTTTTCTTTCGCCTTGTATTTTTATTTTTCCTCTGACGACCAGCATCGGTGACCGTTAAGTGGATGTGAAGGCTTAGGCATGGTGGGGTGTCAATATGAAAAGGTCTTACTAATGCTAAAATCAATACTAGTCTTGACACAGGCTTAAAAAAAAAAAAAAAAAAAAGAAGATCAATAGAAATCACATAAATCAAAGGCTGGACCAATAGAGGATATCGCTCCCATTTAAACATCTCCACCATGGCTGCTGTTAACTCCAGGCTTAAGACTTTAGGAAGGATAAATTCAAGCAAAGATGATAACAGAGAACAACTGCATTATCAACTGAAACATTTGGACATCGCCATTTTCCCTTTCTAAATTGGCGAGTTGCTGTTACCAAATGGAAATATTTTACAGATAACCTGAGCTGATGAAGTGTGTTGGAGGCAGAAATATCAAGACAAAGAATAATAACTACTGCAAAAGCACGACATCAAAGCACACACAGAAGAAAAGCTGCTTTAATAAGGAAGAAAGAAGGTACAAAGGAAAGACTGAGGAAAGACTTGAGAGGAATGAGAGCCAGACGGCAAAGAAAAAGCAGAAGAAAGGTATTTTCCTTCATTTCCAGTCTGGTGGAAATGGGACGCAGTCAGCCTGCAGGCAAAAAAGAAAACCAGCTATAATTCCTCTGACTGTATCTCATCTTTTTTTTTCTTTTTCCTGAATAGGGGAGGACACCCAGAGAGGTAAAAGTGGGAATAGGCATGGAACCAACACCATAAACGCTTCCTTATTACCTTTGTTTTCAATCAACATTTTCCACAGTAAAGGAAAAGCATCCTCTTTAATTGTGATCCGTTTTCCTTTTGTTTTATTAATATCTTGACTGTTAAAATGTCCAAATGATCATTTTAACTTCTGTTTCTTTCATGGAAAGAAACAGAAGCTTTTTTTTTTCTTTTTATATTTTTAATTTGCAAGAACGACGTGTTAACTGAATCAGCCACCTGGAGGTAATATAATTGCACTTTTTGTTTCATCAAGTTTGCTGGACATGCAGATTTGACACATTTCAACGGAACTCATTTAACAGTTTCGATTAGTTTGTAGTGAAAATGCCAATTATTGCTGGAGTTTTCTGTTTTTTAACCATTCAGTGTGTCCAACTTACAGCCCAAGGTTGAACTAATGATTGTCAGACTGGTACAGTCTGAATTTAATAATATTTTCTCAGTTAGAGATTTAAAAAAAAAAACATTGAGGTGTTAAGGGAATAGACTTTATTTTGGGAAGAAAATAAAAAATAAAAATAAAAGGGAATAATTTTATTCCCCTATAAAAACTATTAAATTCATTGTAAATATTAATAAAAAAAAAGGTAAAATGCTTTATTAGTCCTTTACCATCTTCACATATTTTAAAAACAGCTTCCACTGCTGTATTTTATATATTTAGTACTTATATTTTATAGGGAAGTTGTCAATATAAAGATGTTACAATTAGTTGTGACATTGATAAAGCCTGTCTTTCAATGGCTTATCAAGTCTTGGTTTGCTGCACATAAGACATGGACCAGAACAACGGGTCTCATAATAGATGAAAGAAAAAGGAGCTCCGACATTTTAGACTGATATGAAATGATTTCCTGAATAATTGTTTTCTAAATGTTAACACTGATGAAGATGTAATTAGGAGGAGAGACTGAGGACATGATACTTTACTGACCATTAGTGGCATGTGTAGCAAACAAAGCAGGGATGATGAGTAAAATGTCTGACTTTGCATGCTGGACTTTCTCTGGACTCTGTAAATCTATGCTGGTATTGGCTGGCCAGTAAAATAAAGACTGGCAGGTTATGCTGACTGCATGACTGTGGTCTGGACAGAGTCATTGCTGTGGACACTTGGAGGTAATTTACGGCCTCTTAGTTAGAAAGTCACTGTAAAACTGCACAAATTGAGAGCATTTCGCAAAATCTGCGTGTACGTGCAGACAAAGTGTGACACAGAAGGCATAACGCCTTTTTAAGAAGCTTGAACAAAATTGTCGAGGCATGAAAGGCCAAAGGAAAATACTAAACATCCTAAATGTGCATTATCATTAAGGCTGATGCAACTAGGTCTTAAAGTAATGACTTGTAACATTGCCATGGTAACCAAGACAGAGTATTAGATATATGACGGATAGATTGGAGTACAAAAGTATTATGTTAAAATGTGAGCAGTCGGAGCCAGCGTTTTAACAAGCAGCAGAAATGCGGACATTCCAACATGGAAGAAAAGATGGAATTCTGGGAATGTTGTAATCAGCCAAGCTGATGGCCTCCAGATAAGACAGATAATCAGTGATGGGGACAAATGGCTGTTTACTGATGGAGGGAGATGGGAGAAACATGTGCCCGAATGACATCCATTGAAACAGATCAAAAGCTTTGGCAGGGACCCCTCAGACTGCTGTTTGATGTCTGATTGGTGGGGAAATTGTGGGCAACCTAATGTGTGTGTCCATTTGTGTATAACGTGTGTAACATATCTGTTTATGATTGAGGGCGGGTATCGGTGCGATGTGCACATTGCATCTGTGTTGCGAGCATGTGTGTGTAAATCGCATGTGCATGCACTGCGTAACGCATTACATCTGTTTCCATCTCGTCTCCATGTGCGGTACGCCACACGGCCAGCTGTCTCCTCTGCACATGAACATATAACATCCCCCCAATACTGGCTCGATTTACCTATTATTATTATTATATTAATATTAGTAATATGATCCATTTCATTTTCGCTTGATTTGAGTTTTTTAACATGACTCGGTGTTGAACATGCTGCATTCTCCATCATCAACCACTTATCTCCATCACTGTGGCTGACTGAGGGGAAGCAAATGGTTGGTGAGTACTGAGATGCTTTGTGCTGAAAATACACTCTTTATCTAAGGGTCTGTTAAGCCAACAGCATGTGTGTAACTAGCAGGATTGGACATGTGAACTCTTCTAATATTGACACTGATTCAAGAAAGACTGGCATCTCCCTGACCGAATGCAAACACGCATTTTGGTTACCTGTTTCAATACTAGATTGGTGCCTTCAGCTGCTGATGGAAAGGTTCTTGGTGGCCTGAATGGGATGTTACAGACAACAGACAAAGCATCTGCACTTGTAGAAAGCTTGTAAACATAACACTTGCACAAGCAACAGGTTGCCATTAACTGCTAGATAACCACATCTTTGTAATAGATCCTTAAAGGAAAATGATCAAAACTGGAGCTATGCTTCTCCAGGAAAGACACCGAAATACACAGAAGGCTGTTGAAACACTGACGATGAAGACGAGAGCCTCTTCTCTGGATAATGATGTAACTTTGATTGTAAGTGTAATGGTCTCCACTTTCAAACACACCTGAATTATCAATCCTCATTGACGATGGTACAGTCAGATACTGTAAATGTTAGTTAAATTGTTCAGATGGGCTAGAATTTCATTTATTATTTGTTCCTTTGTTATGTAACCTAATGATGTCTCAAGTTGTTTTTTTTAAAATCAATATTTAAGAAGAAAATAGTAACTTGATACTTGATAAAAGACTAAGACTCTGATCTGGTCCAATTTTGATCTCATATATTCCTCTGCAATAAAAAATAATTAAAAAAAAAAAGCTGTTATTCAATGTCATTGATTGTTATTAGGGGGTGATTTTAAATACTGTTGAGGCACTGGAAATATTTGAGAAAATCATTGCTTCACAATAGGTATCTGCTTGAAGCTTTAGTTGCTTGTTGATGACGTCACTGAAGTTGTGACTGATGACATCTCACAAGGACACAAGTTGAGAAAAGAACGCAAACTTACAAATGCCTCTTGTCCAGATATCAAGAGCCACAGCAGCCTTAACCCTCCCTTTAAAATATGTATCTGGGCACATATTAGAGTATTTTCTTTAATGATGCCTGGCTACTTTCACTCAGACCTTGAGTTAATCACTTTTTGTTGCTTGTTACGTGACTTAGACTTTTCATGCTGTGTGTAAAAATGAAATAGAGCATAAATGGAGTAGCAATGCTGCAATGAAAGATTTTGGGTTTGCTGATTGTGGCGCACTGTATTGGCTGCTCTCCAAATACTCTATCTTGAAACATTTGCACATAAACACATGCAGTACTCATGTACACATCTCCCACTCAGTCCTGCAGACCTTTGTCACTGGCCAAACATTATTCCAGTTGATTACATGCCATCAAGAGCGTTCGGTGAGGCTCTTCTTTACCCTAATTAGCACTAACCACCAGGCACTGCGATGCGTTCAGTATGCAACTATCAGTCTCTTGAATACATCCTATCCTCTGTCTATTTTTTCTGTCTTTGTAATGATTTCCACATTGACAGATTTGTCTGTCTTGCGACCACTAACACTTTAAAGAAACTTTAAAGCAAACAGACAAAATAGCTGACAGACATTGTTGGACTTGACTTTCTTGGAGTATTCCACATCAATTAGAAGCAACAAGCAGAAAACCAAAAAGAAACAGAAGAAGCGAGCACACTGATAATCTGACGAATGGGAAACAGTTTCAGTTATGATCACTAACAGAACACATAGATGGTTGTTCTTTCTCCAAGTATTTAAGAAAAAGAGAATTTTTCGTTCACATATCAATCCCATTCAGCGATAGCTGTCAGAGAGGATCATGTTCTGCATCTCGTGTGAAGTGGTGAAGAGTTTGGAAAACCATCTCGCAGCGTCATGCGTGCATGCACTTTTTGAAAAATCATGCATGATCTCTTCTTTCAGGCCAGGCTCCAGACTGAGCCAAGTGGCTTTTTGAATATATTCAAAGGGTATCTGAATCCAACTTTGTCCAGCCCCTCACCTAGAATTTCTCATAGAAGATTGCGCCAGGGCAAACTGTTCCTGACAACAACATTGCTCCTGGGGTCACGAGGCAAACGTGACCCTCCATCATGACATGGTTGTAATTGTAACACATGCATCGGAATCTACCTAGTGCAAGTGAAAGGATTTGAGTATGTTGTCAGGACCCCCCCCCCGGCCCTCCTCACTAGAAGAACTGGAGATCACTGATGGATGACAAAGTCTGTACCTGCATCTTTTATTCAGGCTTAAAAACACAGATGCAAAGATACACTATCAGACATATCACAAGGTGATCACTTTAACCTTTACGGGAGGAAAATATAAACCCAAACAGACCGTGTAATTCACATCAGCAACTGCAGTCTTTTTGTCCGGAGACCTCAGTTGCTGAAGTTTTGCAAAAACACACACAGACACTGCACAGAAGGAACCTGACTCCATGATAGCGTGTCTGATTTAAGCTTGGGCTTGCTGTCGCACATTGTTCAGGCAACAGCCAGTGCATCTGTGTGTATGTGTGTGTTTATGCATGTGTGTCCAAGACCGCTAGCTATTTCCTGAGCTGTCTGTTATGATAGCAAGCACAGCTGTTTTTCTCTGCGTTTCCATATAAAAGAACAAATTACATTTGTATGGCATGGAGAGTAATGTATTTACTCTCAATGAGAGTGAGTGCTCATGGAATAAGGGATGATGTGTTGAACTAATGTCCATTTGTGTAATCAAGAGTTAGACTGGTATGATATCATATGACTGTCAGAGCATTTATCACAGATGAATAGTGGTTTGCGTCCACTTCTTTCATTAATAATTTAGTAATACTGATGGACAACATGAAAAATTAAATTTAATCTATATAGTGACAAAAATAGAACTCTAAAAAGTCATAATGGTGATATTTGAGTCTTGAGATTTTGTCTGCAGGATTTTTTATCTTTCAGGCGTTCATTAGGTTCCATTTAAGTCTGCTTGCACATAATAGTTGGTTTTCCATCCAAAAGCTTTGAAGGTAATAAGTGTGGCTGCATTGTGTCATCACCAGGTCACATGATGGGCTTAATAAAATGAGAACAAGTCGCTAATTGAAAATGTTGGTGGAATTCAAGACTGTATACAACACTACTTATACATTTTGAATTGGCCAAACTGCACAAGAGTATATACAAGATGCAAACAGCAGCAAAATCTGCAGTATCCCAGCAATTTACTAATGAATGTCCTGTAAAGTACAGACTATGCAGTTCTGAAAATAGCTTAAACATCGGAGACACAAAACCAACTAAAGAAAACCATAACACTGATTGTGTGCTAAGATTTTCATGGTAACAAGCATTGGTGTGTTTATTGTCTGCTGACTGGAACGGTCCAATACCACTTCCTTCAACTTTTATACATCATCTATAGGTCACATTTCCAGTTTCATCAAAATTAATTCGTCTTCTCCATCTTCTGGAGCAGATAACTTTTGACTTGAGTGTTCATTGACTTGGCATTCCTAGCCAGTTATGAGACTCCCTGATCACTGGCTCTGGATGCTCAACTGTTGGTTAGAGTCAGCCATCCACCATCTTTCTAACTCTGATCTTGTCCAGTAACCGCCAAGAGGAAATCCATTTTAAAGTAACTGCCTCCCCCAACGTGTCTTTGGTCCTAGTTCAGTCAGCCTAATTGATTGAGTAGCTAATTATTTAAATAGCTGGAGTACATTTTGCTTCTCTTCGTGTGTTAATTCTGCTATACCCCATGGAGTGAGGTCCCAGTTCGACCCTCTACACCTCATGGCCCATACCATATTTTTGAATATTACCATGACTTCGCTAAGGTGTTTAGCAAAATAACAAGCCGTCTCCCTGCTACCTCCCTGTGACACCTTTGACCTCCTCCCCAGTCCACCCCTACCACCAAATATATCTATAAAGCACAACATGTTGCACACAGAGAGGGAGTACTTGGAGCAATACATCAAAGTCTTTTGCCTCCTGAATAATCCACCATCTTCCTCAACAGTCAGTGCCAGATTCTTCTTTGCATACAAAAAGGGTGGATCCTGGCCATATGGGTTAAACAACATCACAGTCAAAAGCAAATATGTCCTGCTCATCATATCTTCAAGCCTTTGAGTCTTTACAAATATCCACTATTTTCAACAAACTAGATCTAAGAAATGCCCTACCGTCTGCCCTGATTCAGAGAAGGGGATGAGTGGAAAAGCTGCCTTCGACATGCCTTTGGGCCATTTTGAATACTTTGTTCTGCCTTTCAGCCCGACGAGCACCCCTGCAGTTTTCCTGGGCCTTATCAATGTTGTATTGAGAGACCTTCTGGGTGGTTTTGTCTTTGTTTATTTAGACGACATCCTAATCTACACATAAAACCAGTCTGAATATATCAGTGCATCAAGCACTCAGTGACGGTCTTAGAGAACAAGGTCTATGTGAGGGCAGAACAAATGTCAGTTCTTTACCAGTTTTGTGGCCATTTGTTAGGTTTGTGATAGAGAAAGGACAAATCAAGACAGATCATGAGAAAATCAAGACTGAGACTTATATGTGAACAGCTAAAGCAATTCCTGGAATATGAAGTTTTTATCAAATCAGATCAATCCTTTATTTATATAACATGATCCAACAATGTAAGTTGACAAAAGCGCTCGCTTCAAGGTGCAAGGTGCTTTATCAAAATATATCTGTAACTTTGACAAACCTGGTTGTATAATAAACCTAATAGCCTTACTACTTACTGGCTTTCTTTCTTGAAAGATCTCAATCACAAGACCAACTGTAGCTAAACTAGCCTCCGAAAACCAAACTCTCACAACCAGATCTTTCCTGGTAGTTCATAATTGAGGTGGATGCCTCTGGGACGATGGTGAGGGAAGTACTTTCTCAGTGGTCGGGATTAGATGAAAAATGACACAACTGGGCCTACTGCTCTCACATGGGAGATCCAATCCTCCATCCATGAGATATGATGATCTCAGCCTCATCCAGGTTAAAGGCCCACCCAATCTATTGTTTGTGCCCGAATACGTGCGCTACAAGGATCTAAGTGGATCCACAGTTCCTGGCATTGCTTGGACACTGTTCCTTTTGAACGCTTGTTCTGGTGCTCCACTATGGAGTTTGTAGCATCATCTTGTGCCTGAGGCAAGGTTTCCCATCACCCTCCATAAGGCCTCCTACAACCTATGCCCTTGCCTGGCAGGTCACCACTGGTCACATATTTCTGTGGTCTTCATCACAGGCCTCATTCATCACTTCAACCACTGTGGGTCATTTTTCTAAGGCTTTCCACCTCCCTTTGCCATGGAAACATAACCCACGTCTTCCATTTACACAGAATACCACTGGACATTGTCTCTGACAGACGACCCCAATTCCCTTCCTTCGATCAGGAAAGCCTTTTTTAAACCCCTCTGTGCTTCCAGTAGTCTCTCCACAGCCTTCACTCACCAAGCTCCCTATTTGCCATGTAGGTGGGTATTGTCATGAGGCAACACTGCTTCCCCTCCCTTTTCATACTGTTTCTCATCCTTTATCTCTCCCATGTTTGTCTCACCCTGTCTATCTTGTGCATGCTTGAATGTTCCTGATTATGCGTGTGGTGCCGAGCCAGTGGCTGACACACCTGAGCAGCATTGCTGTTCGTCAAAGACTGTATTTAACCACCAGCTCCTCACTCAAGCCTTGCCGGTTTGTCCATGTTTCTGCCGCTGTACAGACCTCTGGCCAGCTTCTGGTAAGCTGGTGGATTCCCTTGTTGCCTTGCTGTGAAATGACTTCCTCTTTTTCCCTTTGCTGCAGGTTGAGTCGTCCTCTCTCACCCCGTCACCTACAAAAACCCGTCTGTGAGTTTCTCTAGTGACTCGGCCTGTGTTTTGTTTTGTCCTTAGAGCCCCAGTCAGTCTGAGTTTGTTTTTACTACATTTTCTTTTCCTGGCTTGCCAGAGACTTTACACTTCGTGACCAAACTTCCCAGCTTTTTGGCAGTGTTCTTAGTTTGCTCTTTATGAGTTTGGAATAAACCGTTTCCCCTTTTGTGACCTGCACCTGATTCTGTACGAGTTTTCCATTGACTAGATATAAACAGAAGCAGCCTTTGAATATTATCAGGCAGACCTGTAAACAACCTAAAAGCACTTAAATGTCAGACTGTGGAATGACTGACAGAAATGATGTTGACCTCTTAAAAGTCAGCGAGTAAATACACATTTTATATACTAAATTGAATCATAATACATTGTTGATACTCATTCTTCATTCAGTAAATAAGTGATGTGGGAATTGTTTGAACTGCAAAAGAAAAGACAGACATATGTGGGAGTGCAGTGTATCATTTTCACTTTACTAGAACGATATCCACTCAATGGAGAACACCCAAACTGCATCAGAACATGGTCAAAGCTGATTCAAAGGTCTTTCAGCGAGACAACAACCCGACTCAAAAGTACTCACAAAGGGGAAAATGGGGAATGTGAATTTTCCATCAATGAGTCCTGCCCTCAGTCTCCATGAAAAAATTTAGAGAGATCTGAAATCTGCCACAGCAAAAAGGACTCTTTCAAGCTTTTAACAACAATGGGAGACTGGCACAAAATAGCAGCAGGGGGGTTTGTGTTTACAGGCTCTCTTTTCTAATGCATCACATATTTTTTTCATATTTCTCTGGAAACTAATGAATTTCATCTGGCTGGATTTTTTTTTTTTAGCTTTCCTTTCTTAGAAATCACATTCAGTAATTTGAAAGTTAATCCTCCTCCACATTAGCTCCACGCCAGAATCTATAACTGCGTGAAAAACAAAACCATTACTAACATTTCAATATGAGACACTTTTGGCCTAAATAACTTTATTAATAACAGGACTTGGACCATTAAAGAGTTCTCTGAAATTGACAAATGAACCAGGAGACGGAGAGGAAAAGAGGCTGCACTTATGCGTGTGAGAGTATAAGTCACAGAAAAGTGAAAGCAGCTCAGTGTGTGTTTCCATGTTGGATATCCATTTGTGCACTGCGCAGATTTAGTCTGTGTGTGTGTGTGTGTGTGTGTGTGTGTGTGTGTGTGTGTGTGTGTGTGTGTGTGTGTGTGTGTGTGTGTGTGAGTGAGTAACAGCGGTTAAATCTTCTGTTGGAGTGTGTAAAGAGATTTTCCATCCATTATGTGGCTGCCCTCCCAGACACACAAACACGCACTCTTCAAGGCGCAAGGAAAGTCACTTTGAGATCCAACAACTTATAACTCAACTCACTAACTGTATAATAATTGTGTAATCCTTTGAGAGATGGGTGTTCTTGTTCAGTGTGTGAAAGGACAAAATGACAAAAACACGAAAGCAGCAAAAGGTACTCACCTACTCGTCAACCCGCGAGGAACATGGAAAACAAACGAAAAAGAAAACAGGAAAAATGAATTAGTATGAGTAATGCAGAAGTCTTTTCTTCTTTTTTTCTAAACAGTCAGCGCTGCATTTTTAAGTTGTACACAGTTACAAGTCAAAGTTTAATACCTTACTCAGGTGCACCATAAAAGTGATTTTTAAGCAAACGGCCAAATATTTTTCACCTTTTTATACTTTATATTGATGGCCACATGCCTGCTGTTGCTCTTATTTCAGTTCCTCCCTCTAAATTATATATTAGTTCAACATGTTTTCATAAGACTTTTTCATAAAATAACATAAACCTGACATGAAACACAAGCTATGTGGGTCTGGTTCAGTTCACCACAAACTGCAAATCTGCTCCACAGCACCAATTACTACCATAAGCAAACCAAAATATGTAACACAGTTTAACTGTCACAAACTATTAGACTAGATTCACACTGCCAGCCAACATCTGATTTTTAGCATATCTGATCACAATTTGATCTAGTATACTGACTGTTAACGTTTTATTTTGGGAGTAATCAGATCCGATCCGTGTGTCCTTGTAGATGTTTCCTAATCCAAACGCTATTGCAGCCTACAGGGATACAGCAGATTCAAATAACCTAAAATGATGGCTGGTGAACTATCACATATGTTTACGTGGATTCATGGCGCAAACTTTCTACAAGTTACAAGAACGCACCACTTTTTAGTGTACAAGTTTATTTCACGCAGCTGTCTCCTCTGGTATGTTGGTGGTGCATGGTCCAGGCAGGTAGGCATTACCTAAAGGACAGCCAAAGAACGCCACACCCATTTACTTTGTGAAAAATCTCTTTTGTCAAATATGACTGAAATCCCCCCACCTATCTCGACCAGTACAGATAATACCATACCAACCCCAATGGGGAGGCGCAAGCTGTACGAAATGAAATATAGCTAAAGGAGCATCCAAGAGCTACTTTTCAAAACTATGGAAAATGTTGCTGAATTGCTAATATCACCTTGGATCGACACGTTTTCAACTACAAAAGTCATTTATCAGCATTCCTACCCCACTGAATGCCATTTTGGAGGTCTTTATATTTATACTAGTCTGGATATCACCCTGCCTGCATCAAATGCTTGGTTTTAACTGTTTGGTTGCATGCCTGTTCGATGGCATTTAGAGGGAGTTCCTTTTTCATATTCAGAGGAATCATACTATTTTTGTTTTTGTATAAAAAGCCTTAGGATAGCTGGGGCAGAATCCCCCGCTACTTCCATCACTCTGGTAGATGTAGTCATCATTTGTGTCATGTTGCGAATGACACAAAAGGCAATTCGAAATCATATTTGAGTGACTGTTTAGAGTGAGACTCATCTGTGTAAACTCAGTTGGACTCACATTTGAAACCACGTCAGTGTGATGTGGGTTGAATATGATTTTGAAAAAATAATGTACCTCACATGCTTTTGGTTGTTCAGACACCCCTCCCCCCACTCTCCCTAGGTAAAAAAAAATAAAAATTCCACCACATTTTCAGCAACACAGAATGATTATTCTTTGATTTAATAGTCCTCTCATTTTGCAAACTGAACTCATTTGTTTCACCATCACCTCACTGAACCTTTAAAGCACATTTCATAATTTGCTTTTATGTTTTTTATGGTTTTTATTAATGGTGCCACTTGAGTCAGAAGTTTCAAACTAAACAATTGTGCAGACGCTGTACAGTCTAAATAAATCTCTTCACTCCGTGTGAACTCGTGTTCTGGACCTGGACCTCGGCTCTGTGTCTGAAATTTATAAATGTATGAATTAGAGCTTATTTTATTGTTTGAGCCATTTCAAGTCTCTCCGGAAAAGAATGCCAATAAATTCCTGAAATGGAAAGTAAATATAATCAGTTTCCCTGGAGGTGACTAATCCACACAGTAAATGTTTAATCATGGCAGTATGATGGGACCGTGTACAGCCTGCAGCCTTGTTGCGGAAAAGAGCACTACGTAATGGAATATCAGGAGGTCTCGTGTCTGGCTTACTACTGTAGCTGTGTTTCATCTCTCGCTAAAGTGCACACACTCACACAAACACACACAAACACAGTAGTGGTGTCTGCGAGCTGCCTGTGGTCTGGACAGAATCACAGGCTGCGGTCAACACTGCACTGCCTGGGTTATACACAATTTACACTTGTCCTCCAACACACACACACACGAGCACACTCGCGGTGACTTCAAGTGAAGACTGTGGCCCTATAACGCCATGTGTACGTCATTTAACAGTTTTTCAGTGGCAAGTAAAAACACTGGCTTATTTGTGTAACGCAAAATTCACAAACAGTCTCCAGGGAGCCAGAAAATACAAGTAAATGTTGGAGATGCAAAGTATGCACACAGTTTTTAAAAAAAGTGTTTAAAATCACTGCAGTTTTGGATAAAATCACAGGACTTTGCAAAGCAGTGCTGAAATGTAATAAGATGGCATAATATAATGTTAATGTTAAATTTAATGAGACAGTGGAAGTGATGTTGAAAAAAAACTTCCTGTTGGTCATTTTAGCTCACTGTTGTGACTTGCAGGCGTAACCCCACGACCTCAACCATAAAATCATGTCAACAAGAAAAGACACTTCCTTTCATCTCTGTCTCAGACTTTACAAAATGATTTGGTCCTTACCATCTTAGTAAATTAGGTAACCATTTTTTTTGGTTTTTTTTTTAATGATGTTATCAGTGTCACATCACTAGGGAGGGATTTTGGCCCGCTCTTCTTTGAGGCAGTTCATTGAGGATTTATCCACAACTCTCTCAAAGTCCCGTCAAGCATTTTAACTTAGCTAAGAACTGGACTTTAACTTTTGGGCTTTACACTTTGATTATTTGTCTTCCTGAAACTATTTTGCTGTAGATTTGCTTGTGTCTTCAGAGCCATTGTCCTGTTGTATTACCAAATTTCTGCTAAATGTTAGAGGTCAGACAGATGGTCTCAACGTTGATTTAAAAATAGTTTGCTGCAGAGACGAGTTTCCTCCTTTACTGTTCTTGATGTTTGTGTTGGTAAGCTGCATTTAATATTCAGCAAACATAGCGCTTTGCCAAACATCTCTGGTTCTGCTCTGCAAAGGATATTGATCCAAGTCTTTTAGTTTGCTCAGGTGCTACTAAGCCTGAGCCATGGTGTCATGGTCTTTAGAGGCACAGTGTTTTTTTTGTTTTGTTTTTTTAACATTAAGATGAACTTGATGGGATGTCAATTGGGAGCTATTGAACATTTTCCACCTGTGGACAGAAAATTACAATGGCTTCTCTAAAAACACTGGTAATGTCTTCTCTCCTTGGGAATGTGCAAACACACACTTAACTGTTCAAGACTGGGAGACTCAAAAAGTTTGATTATCAATTAAACAACTGGAAAAGCAACAGCTGACAGCTACTTAAACCAATACTAATGTAGAAGCAGTAAGCATATAATTATTGTTTCTGTTAAACTATTTGTGCATTAACCTAATTCTAAAACAAGGTATAAATATCTTTTTGTCTCCTGATATGTAAACATTTTAAATTGAAAAGATATAGTTTTTGTTTTTCACATGAGCACATATGTGTGTGTGTGTGTGTGAAGGTTTTTGAATAGGTTTGACACAAGATAGCAGCAGATAATCTCAAAGAGTCAAGATATTTTTCATGAAAGTGTAGATTTTTCAGGTCATAATTTAGGCTATCTCCCAGTAAAGTGGAAAGTCAAATTTTTTTGTGTGTAATACTACTTTAGCACAATGTTATTTACCATCAGTTAAGAGTGATGTGTATACTTTATCAAAATAAATTGTAAACATCACTGGATTACGTCTAAGATGACAGTCACATGTCTAAATCTACTGTAACCATGCATCGTTTGACAGTTAGTGTTTGAAGCTTTGGGTTATCGCTTGCTGTTGCATTTGTCAAATCAATTTAAAAAAAAAATCAATTCTTCCCTCAAGGTTCCCAAGAAGGCTGGGGGATTTCAGATGGTCCATCCTCCTATATGTGGTTTCATTGACGAGGATTAGGCGTAGCTGCAATCTGATTGGCTGACACTTGTGTTGATGCCTGAAAAGTTTATCTTTTTCTCAACTTCTGATGTGATCTGTGCTTCCATAGTGACATAAAGGACCCACAAACAATTTCAGTGAATAAATATCAGCCAGCATCACTATCAGCAACTAATACTGGCTGATACCAGTCGGGGCCAATCAGATAAAAATTGTCAGATTCTGATTAAATCACCAGCCAATCAACTGGTGCACTTCTACTTAGCACCAAAAGCATCTCTGGACTTCCACTCTGGTCACGTTTTGGTCAACTCTTGTGACAACTGGATATTGCTTTACAACATAACATTGATGAAACTAGCTCACAGAACTATGGAGGACACCACAGAGGCAAGAAAAAGTCTTGATAAATCAGTGATTGAAGAGAAAAATGAGAGTGACCAAGCATGACACTAAAAGCAATAAATTTTATGAATTCTCTTAAAAATTAAAGTCTATTCATATAAGCGATCCTTTGAGCTAAAATTTGTTACTTTATGTTGTGACACTGTGCTTTTATGTAACAGCTTTCCACGAGCACTTTAAAAAAAAAAAAAAAAGAAAAAGAGGAAGGGCAAGAAACCCATTAATGAAAATTGACTTTTTTTTGACGGTTTCACAAATACTGAGAAATTAGTAGCATATGCTAGATATGAGGGAAAGATTTATAAAAGTGTCATGCTGACCCTACAGTTTTAGTCTACATGCAGAAATGAAACATTCTCAGCTCTTGATCAAAATCCTACTTTTGGCAAGCATAAACCAAGTTATGTTGAGGGATTTGTGTAAAATCTATATTAAGTCATAACCTGGATCTAAGACAGCAGGTAAATAATTATAGTAAGGTATTTCAGCAGTTCATATGTACAAGATGACAAATAGAGCCACTCAAGACCAGTATGTGTAATAAATCCTGGTTGCTTTATGTTTCCTCAGTGATCACAGCAAATTTTACGTGTCTGACAAGGAAAAAGATGTTGTTAGACTTTGCACGAACCGGGTGAGTGGCTCTGTTTATCTGCCCATCTAGACAAGCAGAGCACAGGGGCTCATTTGATTTGAAAGGTCTTTTTATCAGTACTCACAAATGTCAGACTATATTGAAAACACTCCTGGCAGCCTTGTGTGTGACTTTCTGCACTCCTGTGTGCATTTTGTGTTATGGAAATGTCATAAACACCTGTTTGTATAAATGTGTGTGGGCTATTTTGCCTCTGAAGAAGCATCTCAGCAGCTGTTCAGGATATATGACTGCAGCGTATCAGTCTTTTCCCACTTAGTGAATATAACATGAAGGGTGTGGCTGTGTAAAGGATACACCTTCCTTTTTTAGCTGCCCTACATTCCCCCTCTTCTTCCACATCCACACACAAACATGGAAGTAATGACCAGACAATCTCATGTGGCCTTTGACACTCGAACTTTCATCCCCACACCGCCACAGTGTAAATGCTAGTTTCTCCCAAGGCATCTGGAACATATTTCCCAGCTTAAGCACCCTTTATGGCAGAGCTATCACCAGCAACATACACGGACATCTATGGAGCTCCAGCTCCCCCACTTCTCTGCATTTAAGAGCCTCCAAATGGGAGGCCCCACTCAGGGGAGCAGACGACCAGGCGGTGCCCTCACAGACGAACCCATCAAAGGGTTCACTAGCTGGGTTCACGGCCCCGTTTACCGGCCTTCATGACCAAAAAGAGTGAAAAGTGGGGCAACCCACCTAGGATGAGTATCACAGGTGGGTTTCTGTTTATTTCTCTGCAGATGTTCAGAGTCTGATGCAAAAAGCAGTAGCTTGGCAAAGTGGGTGGCAAGATGAGCTCTTCTGCTGAATCTTAATTATCTTTATGTCTTTCTCAGAGGAAATTAAAGAGTTTAACACCATCACAGAGCTGACTGATGGAAAAAAAACTTTTGATTTTCTTAACAGGGTGCTACCCTAATTCTTCACGTAAAATGGATACAAAGAGAAACTGCCTCCATCTGCAAAACCACAGAGCTCGTTTGTAGTCGAGTCAAAATGCCTGTTAGAATACAGTGAAACACTTTTAAGGCACTTATAAAGTGGTTTTAACACCATAAGTCTTTGGTAATTGATGCTACGGGAAAATTAACACAAGCAGGACTGAAACAGCCAGGAGTGAAAACAGCTTCCACTTCAGTGTGTTTGGTTTACCAAAAAGTCAAAATGATAAATACCATATTTTTTCGGACTATAAGTCGCCCTTTTTCATGGTTTAACTGGTCCTGCGACTTATACTCAGGTGCGAGTTATATTAAAATATATAATTTCACATGTTCGTTATTTTCACACTACCAGCCACAAGAGGGCGCTCCAGGCTTGTGTACAGGTATCTGCTACTCCTATTACTCCGGTACCATTGAAAATTTAAAATTTAAACATCAACTTATAAAGAAAACTGAGAAAGACTGAACACAAATGCCACCCAAAAGAAAATTATATTCTGGAGATTGCAAGCTACAAGTAGTGAAATATGCAGCCGAAAACGGTAATCGAGCGGCAGAAAGAAAGTTTGGAGTGAGCGAGAAACTTGTGAGGGGACTGGCGAAAAGCAGAGGATAGTCTAACTGCAATGATGAAAACAAACAAACAAACAAACAAAAAAGCTAATCGCGGGCTAAAAGCCAGATGACCACAGCTAGAGGAACAAGTTCACAAATGGGTCCTTGAAGGACTTGCTGCAGGGACAGGCTAGTCAACAGTGTAGCTACATCTCCATGCCCAGGTAGTTGCCATGGCGACGAATATAAACGACTTTGCGGTAGGACCTTCTTGGTGTTATCGTTTCATGCAACACATCCGCCCCTCCATCACAGCACGGACAACGATGTCCTAAAAAGTGCGACTTATAGTCCAGCGCGACTTACATATGCTTTTTTCTTCTCCATTATGCATTTTTTTAGCTGGTGCTACTTACACTCCGGAGTGACTTATAACACGGCACATGCAACGGCGATGAAGGGTGAAGCAGTTCTCAGATGAACTAAGCAAGGTTACCAAGATACGTTCACTTACCACCCACTTCCATTTGTATAGTAACTGAATCTTCTTTAAATAAAATGACTTCTTTCACAAAAACTTGCACTTTGCTTTTTCATTCTCATTAACAACTATATGAATAAAGAGTAATATTTTTCACCAACTGAACAAGATATGCATACAAACTGGCTGAAGAGAAATTTTATTATAAGGGTGGCAGTTTTTAAACATCAGTAGAATTTTTCAGCTTTAATATAAATAGCTTTTGTTGCAGTTTGGGTAACCTCTTCTCTTTCTCAAAGTTACTAAGTTTTATCTAAATCACTTTCTAACTTGGATGATGATCAGCGGTAGATGTAAGGCTCAGAGCCAGGATTCAGATTTGCACAAAAAATAGAAAAGTGACAAAGTGGTTGGACTGATTTTTATGCCATTAGATATATGCATAAATCTAATGAAACGAAATTGAATCCACACAACCGAGAGTGTTTTTGAACCCCTTATTCCAGTCAGCAATGACAGATTTTGAATTTAAATAATGGTTTTAAAACAGACAAATTATCATAGTAATTTTATAACATAGACTTAGATGTAATGCCTCCTGTCGAGTGGTCGTCATATCAGACAGTTATTCATACCAAGTATAAAAATCAAATTTAGAAAATGACTCAAGATACCTGTTTAGCTTGTTTTTGAAAGTCTAAAATCACAACTACTCAGAGTCATCGGGTGTAACTGTGGCTTTCTGTTCAACAAAACAGATCATTCTTAGAAAAACTCCCACAGTGACACTGCAACAGATCTGCTTCCACACAACCTGCATGGATGGCAAAGCCCTGTGGTTTCAAGACCTGTCTCCCTTCTATTTTCAGTCGTTTTCTTACTCCATTTCTGGTTGCGGCCTCTGAACTTTTAATAACCCTCCTGAGCAAGGGAAGCACTAAATGCAAAGCTTTGTCTTGTCAACAGACTGTTTAGACAGTTTTTAGAAAATGAACTCGTTACACTTTAACGCTCGAAGTGAAGGAGAAACAGGGAGTCTAGCACGGAAAGGCAGAGTGTTCTGCAATCAGTTATTCACATGGGAATAAACTGAATAATGTTTCCTCCTCATACTCTGTCACATACTGTTCCGACCTCTCCATTTATGTTTTAAAGACTATTTTTTCTTTTTTCTTTTTTTGTTTTTAACTGTAATTAGCTTAAGGCACTGGTAGCCAGTGTACCTGCAACTTTGCAGGGAAAAGGGATTTTCTGTCTGTTATGCATCAAGTCCGACAGAATTTAGATTTTACGTGGGCATTTGGGTGTAACAGCCTATATTTGGTAACGATTGCACTACAAGATGAAAAGAAAAGAGACGCCAGCTCTATGAGCAAGCTACATGCTGACGTCATCATCACCGCATCACCAAAACTGACGAAACTGTGAATATCTGTTAGGGAAGGGGGGAAAAAAACGCTGCAATAAATAAAAATCAGCCAATGAGGAGTTCAGATATTTCATAGGATATCAAATGAGACTTGTTAGCTGTGCTAAAATTCACCCTCTGGGGGCCAAAAAACTTGTCAGATACAGATGACATCTGGTGTATTTGTAGACGGTCTTGAACACAGTTCACTGCTGACAGACTGGTATTTTTTGGGAAGTCACTCGGAGATCAAACAACATGAGGCCTGAGTGGCATCTCTGGTAAAAACACACATCCGCAGCAACAAAAATGTCCTTATTTAATCTCACCCTCTCAACACTCCTGCTCTGTGGGCTTCGGTTTCCGGTCAGGATTAAATTATGAATTACAACTGCTGCAGAGATGCTCGGATCCTGACTTTTCAAACAAGTCAGAGGGATATGAGTCACGGGCCAATATGAATGTGTGACTCATTTTATGAGGCTGCCGATATCATGCGTTTCACTGAGACGGATGCTGGAGCTGGCTTGCCATCACAGGAAAAGCCTCTGTTCTTTCTGACCTACAGTGCCACAACTTCTTTAATGGTGCCAGTGGAGGAAATTCCACATGAGAACAAACTGATCTGTTTTCTGAGAAATGTGTTGAACAACATTATTAACCGTTAGAATGTCACTAATGGTGTTAATGGGGATTGTGGGACAGCGAAAATGATAAATAAACCACTTAAGAGGGGTACTGACTAACAAGAAACCCAGATCGGGTGTATTTTTCTAAGTTCGTGTATTATTTGAGTGTAAATTATAAGATCTAGCTTAGTGTAAACAGTTTAGATTAGATGCACTGCCTAAATCTGTTCGGTCTCTAAGTCTGAGCCAACGCTGAAGTTAGCCAGAGTAAACTGCAGCTAATCCCACTGCCGACTCATCACTGTATGAAATGCATAATTAAATTCTTGCTGCAGAGAAATCAAACATGCCAGCTCTCTAATTAGACTAATGCTGAGCAGAAACTTCATGTTTAAACGTGTAAATTCTATAATTAATTGGAGTAACATCTAAAGGTCACTTACAAATGGCGTATATTAATTTAAACGTAGAGGAGCCAAGGTGTACTGTACAGTCCTGCTGGTGTATAACTCACCGTTCTTAAATGTACAAATTATCACATGTATTATTACCATGGCAACCCACAAAGTGGAAATGCTTTTTGAAAAAGTACATAGCAGTAACTGTAAAGGGTTGTGTCTTATCCCCAACTAAGGTGTTTTACTTAGTTTGTGCTGGTGAAGTACATTTCTAAATAAACAGCTAAAAGGAACAAAAATACACTCGAAGTTTTCTTATCTTCAACAACCATGTTCTGTAGGTCATTTTAACCCAATAATTCCACATATATTACATGTTATGAATGAATTTCGGAGATCTCTGTACCACCCAGATTAGAAAAATATTTAATGCAATTAAAAAAATAGTAAAATGACCCAATGTATTTATCATAATACAAAAGTTTTATTATTTAGAAACTGTTAAAGACAAAACTGGAGGTATTTTTAATTACATATATAGTAAGGACTTCAAATAAAAAAACAAAAGATTTTCTGTGCATTATCAAACTGAAACTGAAAGAAGATGCTTAATAGTACTGAAATAACAAGAATCTTTAAAAATAAAAACGGTCAAACTTGTGGCAAACACATCTAGTTCTACAAAGGTCAACCAAGAAACCTCAGATTGATAGCAGCTCCTTGTTTTCAGTTTTTATTTTCATTCTGTCCATGTTTACATTTTGTAAAACTACTTACTTAGGTTTAGGAATAAAGCCTACTTGTTCAGGGATAGGAAGAAGATTTTCCTGGGGATAACGCACAATGTTAAGAAACTACATTTTGTGAGAAATTGTTCACAAACCAGCCATTGGTTGGCATCCATAAATCAATTACCTTTACCCTCTTCTTCCTATTAGTGATTAGGGGAATCTGTCCATTGTTAGACCGCTATTAGTCGCACTTTTTTGAAATGTGAAGATACTGTATGTGCTGCATCGAGTCTAACACAAAAACAAAGGTTTTGGCTTGACGTTTCTTCCTCAAAAAGGAATCTATAATCTCTCTACTAGAGCAAAACAGCAAAGCAATGAAATACTGTCATACTCCACTGTAAGTTCATGTTAGACTATTTATAGCTGAAAATAAATCAATTAGGCCTTTAACTCATTAGTGCCCTTGCAGCTGCTCTGTCTATAAAGATGTGCTGTATATGAGATGGATATCCATTATATCCATTATTAAGATATACATTGGAAACATGGTCATTCATATATGTTACAACATACCAAACTTATACAATTAGTCTCGACCACTAGTGATTGTGGGTCGCCTAAAAATTGTTCTCCTCATTTGTCCCCGATCCGTTGTGATCCAGAAACGGTGTCTTCTATGAATAACTCTCCCACTGGATGACAGACACTGACAGATTCATGGCAACAGTTGTTATAAAGCTTCTCTTAGTGACTCACACAGATAAACAAAGATATAACAGCTAATGTAAACACATATCTTGAAGGCACAGTCTCAAGGATTGTGCAAAGGTAGAATTACAAGTAGACAAACAAACAAGGCGCATCGCTCCAGTGCAATAAATCCAAAGTCTTATCAAAAAGACAACGCTCTTGTGTTGACAGCTGGTGTGAGGTATTGTCTCAACTCAAAATTTGGTCATGTGTAAGTTTACAAACCTACACTACCCTGCTAGTGTGTCTGTGCAGAGCTGCTTCACAGAAAGGAAATGTTTTCTCTGCACGTCATACTTGTTCAGTCCATTTTCTAATTGCTGTCTCATCAACTGTAATATCTAACATGCTGAGTCCTGTAGAGAAGATGTTGCTCTTGTTTCACGTAATTTTCTCTGAGCATTGCATGACTTGAACTTCAGGTGACCTTGCTTGGATGTCCAATCTTGATAAGAAGGCAACTGTCTCAAATGTTTTGCACTTGTAAACAATTTTTCTCGCTGCAGAATTATTTAAAGAACCTGGCTCGAAAGTCCTGACACAAAACAAGGAGTGTGCAGGCTGTAGGCAAGAAAAAAAAAGGATCTGAAAAATCAAAATATAAAAAGAAAAGCTCACACATCTGCATGAACTCCAAATTGTTTGGTGTTTTGAATTTTTTTAACCATTTCAAGACTGATGGTTAACAACAATTGCTTCTCTAAATCATTGGTGATGTCTTTCCCTCATAGCATTGTGTTAACATGAATCTGAATGCTTAGTTCCAGAAAACTATCAGAAATTCTGTTTTTATAGATTTGTAGTTGATTAATTAGTCAATTACAGTTAGCACATAAATCGAGTATATAAATAATGTCTTAATATCATTTCATATCCTATTGTTAATCTGATGTGTATTTGTTATTTTGGGGCTGGGTAAGAGTCAGAATTCTTTTTTAAATTATAATTATTCCCATTATCATTATTACCTAATAAGTAAAGACTAAGGTCATGTATTTTTAACTAAACTCCATCAACTGCCATTAAGTGAAATTCACTCAAATGTAAATATACAGTACACTTAAAATACTAAATGTGCACACCTGCAAAACACAGCAGCAAATATCTTTTGCTATTCATTTGTAAACACAATCAAATGACATCACCATTATTAGCCATCTCAGTGTATGATTCCTCAATGTGCTGAGAAACACCAGCTACAAGAAACAAACAAAATTTAAAAAAAAAAAAATCGAATGATAAAATCGTCAGGCCACTCTTCTCGTCTTCTTCTGCCTCATCGTCATCCATCAACATGTTACCTGATAGCACTAATAAACAAAAGTGAGGAAACCCCTGCAGTCCTTTCACCAACAATCGATACCATTTTCCATATTGTGACAAAGAATGGATCTTTCTTTGTTTGTACTGACTTTAAATCATCATTAAATGAAAGTTGGGAGAACTTCAGTCACAACTGGCTTCACTAACTTCCTTTAAACTTTTTAAAAAGTCTACCACAGAAAAGGGTAAAGAATGTCTCCCTTCATGTTCTAACCAGATTTTACATCCAGTGTCAAACACGTATGGGAGCACTTTTGAGATGTTGTGATCCCTTTTTCAACATAGCACATTTGTCAAATTCATTTAAATTCAGCTGCAGCTTGACAATATTTACTCACCTATCTCTAATCACTAATAAAATCTTGATAAAAAAAATAAAAACAAAGGAAAGTACATTTAACACGTACTGATACAAGATCTTTTTGGTTTAAAAAAACTGTCATCGTTTTTCCTTTTCATACTTTGATTCTGCCTCGCCTTGTTAGACAGCTTTCCCTTTTGAAACTATTTAAAGCCTGTCTTGTATTCCTGTAAGAGTCTAACTTTGAATATAACAGCCAGCGGATCTGATCGAGTTACACATGCATCCTGTGCACGTGGGCCGACATGCTTTTGGAATCAGTTTTCAAAGTTGAGACAAACAACTGGATAGTCTGTCCTGAAGCCAAAAAGCTTCATGGAGTTGGGGCATGGGCAGCATGATAACTGAGTTGCATCAGCCCTCCTTTTAGAAACACCATGTTGGTTTTTTTATAAACACCCATTTGTTGCTTCATAAAGCACGTCAGCTGCTCAAGAGTCTGTTGATTCTCATATTTTTCATTTTCTAATGTACCACATTTTCCAATCAGTCTGAACCGCAGGCAGGCCAGATTAGCACTCCAGAGTAATTTATGGCGTTTTTAGGTTAGACCCTCGTTGTTATCCCTGGATGAAGAATCTGTGTTTACTAAATGCTGTGCAATGTAAAATGCAAGGCATGTCATTGCCTCTTGAAGGCTGAAGCATGAGTTAAGGGGAGGGAAGGTGAATGGGGAGGTGTTATCGAGGGGTAGTATGTAACATGATGGCTCTCCGTCTGTTTGATAGACCTCCTTGGCTTCACCAACATCAGAAGAGCTGGCTGATGCAGGAGATGGAGCGGGTGGAGGATCCATACTGAATAACAACGAGATCTGCGTAGCGACTTCCCCCAAATTGCGCAAATATGACCAGCAGTCTCCCTCTGGCACTCTTGCTGTTGTGCTCTTTGACTGCACACTTCTGAGGCTCGTCAGGTTGTTCATGACTTGAGTTTCATTTCTTGCAAAGCTGTGATCTGTCGTTTTAGTAGCCAATTTCAGATTATGGTTCAGTGATATGGTGTCCACGGCTCCGAGGACGACAAAGTCGCAGACATCCTTGTCTTGCCATCAACAAATCCCATCCACGACCCACCAGCCAGCATGAGTTCTGTTTACATTAGTACTGACCCACGATTATGTGTACCCTCAGAGGCGAGTCATTTTCACACCACCCCGTGTCAGTTAATGTCAAGAGGACAGGGCGACCTGCTTGATTTGGGTGTTAAACGTAGAATATCCACCAATATAAAAGGGGCTGCAGAATGCAGTAGCAATATATGTTTTGACATAGTTTGCTAATGTAGGAAGATCTTAGCAGAAAATTAAAAATTTTTTTCTGAATGGTAGCAAATGTTCCAAAATCTGTTTAAGATGTTCAGCTTTAAACACATGGTCACCTGTCCACATCTCCCATCTGCTATTAAGTGCTGGACTGTCACAGGGAGATTTTTTTTTTTTGTCGACAGTCTACATTTGCCATTTTCTAGCCATGGGTAGCACTTCTTGATATCAGTCACTCTTTGAATCTGCCAATAGTATGTGCATTGGGGTCCCCTACCACCACAGTTTCTCCTGTTTCTCACCTTCTTCATTAGACTTCTACTCCCTCAAACCTCCAATTATGTCATTTTCCCATTACATGATTTTGTCAGTCAGCAAGTTTGCAGACTTCTCTGGTGCAAATTGGTGAGCAGCCAGTGGTCACTTGTCAGCATTCAGTTTTAATGTGTGAACAACTCAAAGACTCATAAAATACATTTTATGTCATATTCTGTCTCTTGAGCTGTTGAGCAACTCTCCATCTCAGCTACAGCCAATATTTGTTGTGAATCCTGGACAGTGGCTATGATACCATTCCTCAACTTTCTCCCTTCCTCTTAACCCACTTTCACTCTACATGACTTTCAGGGTTAGCAGGTTTTTTTGCTGTTCAGACAAAACCACTCACGATCTTCTAAGTGGGACTCTGGGTATCACTGGGCTGTTCACACTGTATGACCCAACTGGTCTCCAAATCATGTTTTAAAAATAAATCACATGCATGAAATGAGGTGAAACTACATGTAAAACCTTAAGTTGATTATTTAAGAAAAGAGATCAGGCAAGCAGTTTACACACAATTTGTTTAGAACACAAATGATATAAAAAAGAAAGAAATGGGTGAAGGAATTAGGACCTGCAGGCAGCAAGGGTCATCTGTGCCACAGATTTGTGGATTGTGAAAACCTTTTTTGTCTCGGCACAAGTGGCTTCCATCACCCCCTTTATTATACCAGTGGAATATATGATTACTAGCACTTCATCCGTGTTGATAGCTCAGGCTTTGTTCTTTCCATTCAGCAAGCTCTTCAGGATCTGCCTTACTCTTTATAGTCATTTGGGCTTACATATATGCTTAAGGTTTAGCTATCTTCATCCCCGTTGCCCTTAAAAGCTTCCAACTACACAACCAAACTCGGTCCATTCACAGACATTAATCCTGTCTAAGGCTTGGGTTTCAGCACCTTCTGTAACTTGTTTCCATTCATATGTATGAGCAACACTACAATACCCACAACTGTAACTTACTGTAAAACTCATCAAGACTCTGAGCAACAGTTTGGTTTGTCTGAAGTTCTGCAAGACTCTAGTAGAATACATTTACAAGCCTGTGAGATTTTTAAGACACATCAGACCAAATGGTTTTTTTTCCACTGTTAAAAACCAAGGGGGGGAAAAAGTGAGAATTAGAAGAGAATAAAGAATAGATGAAAAGCCTCTGGGCAGATGGAAACAGTGGCCTGTGGATGTATGGACTGTCGCCTGGAGCATCTGATGTCTGCGTACAAAATCCACCACTGTCTCAGATACAATGTTTACAGGTATAGACGACTCTCACATGAACGATTTCTTGTGCATGGGAATACACACACTTTGCGGACAGTGTATTGATAGCATCTGATTCATGTAGAGCAGATGAAAATGGTTGATGGAGAGAATCCCATGGAGCCTAGGCAACTATTTGTAGACTCCACATCAGTTAGCTCTCTCCCTGATGTCTGAATTATTAAAAAGGGAGTTAAGCAACTGGGGGCATGAAATATGTACACCATCATTAGGAATGACCAGCGAGTCAGCAGAGAGGGGTGGAGATAAAACAGAGCACCACCCAGGCAGCCCTTTCAGGTATGTCAACCACGCAACTTTAGTTCATTTTTATTCTGCAGTTTAAACTCACTTTTACTGGAACAGCAACACCAGGTCACATAAAATTTTTTTTAAAAAGCGAGAATCCTAGCCAATGACAGTTCAGTGATTTGTCATTGTCATGCAAAGCTCAACTGTGACTGGAGTGTATCCAGATGTGCAATATGTGTGAAAATATCCCTGTCCAATATGCTATGACACACAAGCCTGTTCCTGGCTTTGATAACAGTAATATTGAACAATACGAACATTTTTTTTCTTTTCATTGGATTTCAAAACTAGGAAACAAATTGGCCTGATGACATGTTGAAGTTATTATAGTATTTTATGTGAATAACTGTATTCCAGTACTATCTACTCTCTTTCTCCTGTTTCAACTCTGATCGAATGGCATGCTTTATCTGTGAAAATTGAAACAAACAAGACCAAATTTTTACGTGTGGGAACAAAAAAAATAATTGTGATGACTGTTTCAAAGTAAAAGCCTCTTTATGTTTGACAGATAGAAATAACAAGCAGCAGGAAATGCTCCATGAGCAGTAATTTCACACACAAAGTATAGAGGCGTAGAAGTGATGAGTACACAGAAACACCAATATTTTCATATAACATCACAACTTCTTGGAAATGGACCACTGCCACTACTGAAAAGAGGAACAAATAATACATTTATCTTCTGTTAATAGCCAGAAGAAAAACCAACACAAGCCATATAATCCTTATAAACCATATAATCATGCAATGAAAAACTCCTCACAAAGCCAAGTCCTAAAATGTGGAGACTTAACACCTTTTTAAACAAACATTTCAAAGAATGTAGTTTATCAAAAAAGCAAGATTCTTTCCAAAAACTTTCTGAATAGTTTAAGTAAACCTAATAATCTAGTGACTGAAATAAAAAAAAAACAATATGGATCATTAAAATAATGATGAAAATAATAACATTTAATTTTAATAATGAAAAATTATACTTGTATTTGTTCTCATTTAAATTAATCCCGCTGCTACATGCTTGAGCGATAGAAACATTAGCACCGGGCTCTTTCAGTGTTACAAGATGGACGTGAAAGGTGAAAGAGATCCTGACAGGCATCAGCAGCGGCTTAAATGGAGGAAAATGTTTGGAGGAGATAAAATTTGAGTTCTGTCAAAGAAACCCAAGTAACGTATGCAAGACTTTACCTGCCCTTATTTAGACTCCCCATTTGCTGCTGGCCACAGATCACGTCAAGGACAATTTTCTGCAATAAATCTCATTATCACCTGCTTCCCAGCTATACAATTAAAGCTGCTGGAGTTGCAGTCTGTGTCAGACTCTCAGAGGGAAATCATCTCTCATTTCTCAGTTTCCAACACTGAAATCCCACACAGTCATGTAAAGTTTTTGATGTGCCATTTTCGCTCCTCGCCGCACGCATACATCACCCCGTAGTGACCATCCACAAGTTGCTCAGCTAGAGCACCAGCTGTCACAGTGACGGAGCGCAGGCTGCATTGACATTTGTAAAAGCACAGCCAGTACAGGTCAGCTGTATTGTAAGTCAGATAAACTGCATATGAGGACACTAAATTAACAAACACAAATGCCTGGAGATGACAGTAAGGAGGTAGGCTTTAAATATCTGCTGCATCAGTGCCGTGAATAGATCAGGCTGTATTTTTATTGCTCACTCACTGAAAAACAAGTAAAAGTGCTATTAAATCCAACCGCAAATGCTTACATTGAAGCCAGTTTGGTTGTTTATTCAGCGTTTCTAATGTCCACGTAAAAGTGTCCACATTGCTCCAGTCTATTCCACTCTTGTAAGACTTTTAGATAAAACTGTTGATAAATGAATGTAATATAAAGTTTGGACAACACACGTCTACTTACATGCTTCATTTCCATATAAATACATCTCCTGTCTGTAGTTCTGATATACTGTATGCGCATTACACCACCTACGTGAAGAAACGCATTTCACTATGGACTGACAGAAAAGTGAAAAGGGCCATTTTATGCTCATTTTCAGACATCTGATTTTAATGTTTGAAGTGTAACTCCAAAAGCCTGTCACTGTTTCAAAGCTGCAAAGACAGAATCACAAGGGCCAGAAATATGTGTCTTCTTGTGTAAAATGTTGTTAATCGCAGTCAAAGTACAATTCCTATCCAAAGTCTGCATCTATCCAGCTACAGTCGATATCCCCAACTGCTTTCATCAAGCACCAAACTTAATCCTCCTGTCCTCCAAAGCACATTTTCCACGAGCTGAACTTGGCAAGTATGACCTACCATATATGCAACTCCACATTTAGCCTCCTCTCTTAATCCTATATATGATGAGTCATTATTTCCTTCATCTGATTGTGAATGAGAAAAAGAAACAAAATAGATGTGTTGAGTGATTTGCTGGCAGTCACTGGAATTTTATTACTATTTTAAGGGCCATTCAGTGATTTAAAAAGACTTCATGTCTTAATTTGTTTCTAAAAAAGCGGTGCAACAAGCATCCAGCCAGCATTGTCTGAAAGACTTCTTGCTATATAACCTGAAAACTACTTTTCCTGAAAGGGCACTTAATACAAAATGTAAAATTGTTCAATGATGGATGTGGTTTAGTGGTTATAACAGTTGATAGCTTCGATACAGGGATGAAAAATTGTTCTTTTCATTTAATTTATTCCTACATCCAGCTCGGTCTGGTAATGAACAGCAAATGCTTCGTTTTAAACATGGTTATTTCAAATGTTTGCCATGCTTTTGCTGCTCCACGTAGAGATACGGAAGCACGTTCACGCAGCTTGCATTCTCGCAGAATAAATAGCGTCTCCGTCTCTGAATAAAATGTGTTTGTTATCAGGAAATACAGATTCACCACCTGAGAAAGTATGGGCTTAATTCTGAGCAGGCCATGAGGCTTCAAGGCAGACCTGTGTCACAGGTGTGAAATATGTAATTAACATTTAAACACACAAAGGGTCAGGGAGGATCTCTAGTGAAGATTACAAATGTTTTCTGTTTCAAAGCGTAGCAGGAGGGTTGCCAGACTCATGCGCCCTCACACACACACACACACACACACACACACACACACACACACACACACACACACACACACACACACACACACACACGTGGTTGTCAGATTGTGCATTTGAGAATCTATCAGCTACGCTCATGCTTTGTTTTCAAAGCTACATTAACCATAATCCACCATACTTCTCTTATTTAACTATGATGGCCCTGAGGTCAAAAGCATGACTTTATTGAACAAACAGTCAAAAATTAATAAATAAACATAACACTTTTAAAATCACTGGGAAGTTCAGCACTCATCATCTCATGGATGACTCTTCAATCCCTTATTTTTCTCATTTAATAATGAAAAAAATAACCTGTATTTCTGTGGATTCTTTAATCAAATCTGGTAATTATCTAGTCAGTGTTATGCAGGGCAGATATTGGAATGAGGACAGACTATACTGTCCTCTTTGCTTTGTTTTTTGTATTTTTCTCCTTCTTAATGTGCTCTTGTTGCTGTTCATCGTGCTTTTCTATTTTATTATAAATTTCACATCCACCATCTATACCACATGTGATGAACTCCAGTCCATGACAACCAATGTCCTGCATGTTTTAGATGTTTCCTTTCTTCAACACCCCTGATTCAAATGAATTTATCATCATTAGCTCATCTTCAAAGATCTGCACAAGTCATTTTTATCAGGGTATGCTGAAGCAGGGAAACATCTAAAACATGCAGGACAGTGACCCTCCAGGACTGGAGCTTGACACCCCTCATCCAATCCGAATGACATCAAAAGACACATTTTGATGATGAACTACTTTGTAACAGTCTGTTTCAAACAAAAGACAGTAACTTCACAGAGAAAACAAAGTCACCCTGAAACAACTGGAGGGCAGGAAGTGTAGCACAATAAGCCGAGCATTTAGATGGAACAAATCAAAAAACAATAAAAACACGCTCAGCCCTCTCTGTACGTCTGCACATCCTTCACATCTGTTGCTGTGGTTACTCAGCTGACTTCATGGATTACACTGTGTGTTCTATACATGAAAAAGGGAAGACATGAAGGCTGGAGAAATATTTGTCTTCCTGAAGGCTCACGAGGAAATCCAGCTTCATGAGCGAAGAAATGACACAACAGCTCAGCTCGTAGGTGAAGGACAACACATACACTCGCAGACAAAACTGAGAACATAATTCTTTTCTCGGCCAACAAGTTGACAAAATGCAATAAAAAAAGAGGGTCAAAGAAACAACCACCGACCAAAAACTTCTCACACTAAGATTTGAACCACAATGCGGCTCCTTCCAGATGTTTTAAGCCTCAGTTACACTACTTCAAGTACAGTACTCAAGTCTGGCATCATGAAACGACAACAAACCCAAAAGCATAATATTTCTTATTGATTTTCTTATTCTGAAATGCTGCATTTTTACTTATAGATCTGTGCAGATATTTATTCAGTGGTTGAGGTCTCATTAATACGTTCATTAACACAAGAAGTGAGTTAGTATAAAGTCTGATCCCTGCTGCTTCCACAGAGCTACAAACTAAACCCCCCTTTCCAAGACTGTAAGAATTTATTTTATATAATATTTTTGTGAGATATAATAGGTATTTGGAAAAACTTTACCACTCTAGTCAATTTAAGCATGGTGCTGGAGTGGAAATGGTTAGATAAAGAGCTAAAAATTAGACGACATGACATATAAACAACAATTTGTGTATAAGAAAATAATTAGAAAAAAATCTGAAAAATGATAAAAGACCAGCACAGAATTGTTTCTGTTCTCAAACATCATCTAATGTATTAATAGAAAAAAATAAATGAGAGAATAAATGTGGAAATATAAACACATATAAATAAAAGAAGGCATACATGTAGAACACAAATGACTAAACATGAGACACTTAAAAGGATTTTAATTTATTTCTCTATGTACTTTTCCAGTTTATTTGACTCCTCAGACTTTCAAAAACCACCTGTGTCTTACTGATTTGACCCACCTGAGGACCACATTTCTTTAGAAGACCCTACCATGGACAGTTACCTCGGACAACATAGATCCTGGGGTAACTTGGGAAGGCAACAGGATCCACTACAATAAGGTGGTGACTCATGGAGGGAGCTGGAGTGGTTCACAGCCAAGTGTGAAGCAAATCTGAGACCACAAATCTCAGTCAGGAAAGGACAGAATGTCCTCTCCAGATTTGGGATGAGGCACTGCTTCAGGTGGAGGACTTCAAGTATCTCAGGATAAGTGGGAGGTGGGAAGGTGAATGGGGCAGAAAATTGTCAAATGGATCAAAGGATCCCCCCTGTGGTCGTGAACTGTGGGTAAAAGATCAATATAGTGGACACAAGCAGCTCAACTCTCTCTTAGAGATACTGGAGGTGTCATCCAGGAGCAAGTTGGAGTGGACTCGCTGCTTCTCCACATTGTGGGGAGTTTGTTGGGGGGAGGGGGGTATGGGCACCTTGTTTGGATGTCTCTGTGAGGAAATGCTTCAGTCATATCCAACTGGAAGGGCAGAGTCAACGCACAGGAAAGATTACATCTCTGAACTGGCTTGGGAATTCCTCAGTATTCACCTGGAAGAGCTGGAGGAGATGACCAGATTACTTTATATTTAACTCAAATTATTTACCCCTAACTATTACTGCCGAAAGTGGTCAACAACCTGTTGAATTATGATGTGTAATTGGTCTTTCATGTAGTACTTTTGCATGCAGGCTTAGTTTATGTTTAAAAAAACCATAATGAAAGGGTGTAATGTATTACAGATTACTGCATTTACTTAAAAATGTGTTTACTTCATGTTTCTGCACAACAAACTTTGCCATGATATTGTATTGTACACTTGTTTAGATTATCTGAAAATGATGGTTGTTCATTTTTTGAGGATTGGGCAATGAATGGATATGTATTTTTCCAAAAGGAGAATAATGACACAGTCTTCTTAAGTGGTATTAAGTACCTGACGCTAACTCACCATTTGCTTTCTGAATGCTGGCAGAGGACAGTTTTCATCCAGCCACCGTTTTCTCCCATCAATCAAACTGTTCACAACCTGAAATCATACTTGGCCAGCCAGCTCAGCCAGGGCACACAGATCAGCAGATTTCCAGTAAGAAATCATCTTCTCTCAGAAGTAATTTCATCTCTAATTGTCTTTATTGACTCAACGGCTCTGAACCGGCAGCCCTCCTCAGTGACTTGCTGAGCAAAGGGATCAGGCATATAAAAGTGAAGATGAAGATGGCTACGTGGTCTTTTTGTGTGAAAGGTTTTTAAATGCTGCTTGCCAGTTTAAAAATCCCTTTTGGGCTCTGCAGCATCTGTAGAAACAGGTTTAGTCTCAATCACTTCTTCAGCAAACTTGAAGTACACGAACACACAAGTTTCTGCATTGATCTATTGCTTTTTCCTGTTTTGAAACACACAAGCACAGGTCTCGCTCAGCGGGCCAAGTGGTAATCGATCAGATTCTCCCTCCCAAATTAAGAGAAAGCTGTACGACTCCACAGACAGGCTAAGGAGCGGAGATGAGGTGCTTCAATTCGGGAGAGAGAGAGATAAGAAGAGGAAGTGCTCATCTTTGAGTCAAGAAACACACTCACACACTCACACACCAGCCACCTGTGCAGTCACGCCGGCTCTAAGGAGGCACTAATGAACCCGGCGTGTAATTACACAGCGGAGCAGTCACAACAGCGGATGTCTCAGCATCCCTGTAATTAATGGTTCATGAAAACATAAAGAGCAGCAGACAGGAAGGCTACCACAGAACTAATTCTGACTCCGTTTTGTTTTTTTTTTTTTTAAATAAAAACCATGTTTTGGACTCTATCAGCATGGGAAATGAAAATCTGCCCATACATACTTTAAATTAAATTTCAGCTATGGGGAAAACCACCTATGGAAACGATGGGTCTATATCAATTTGTTTTCCATGTTGGACAGGATTTTGTGACAACACTATCCAAAACAAAACAAACAATAATAAGTTTGTTTGCTCTTTGCACTTTCAGACAAACACTTGATGCCAAAAGAAGTACAACACCAGATATGTCTGAGCTCTAACAAGCTCATTCGCAGCTGTGATTTGCATTCATATCCTTTACTCGTTGATACCTTAAGTATTATTTTCAGGAAGAGACTAAAATACTTAGTCACTTAGTATTTCTATTACTTGCTAATGCCAGAACGCTTTTAAATGTGGGAAGAAATGCCATATTTACAAAGTGGAAGAAACTTAGAAAAATGGTGTTAGAAAAATGATCCTTTTTGGAATATGTTTCAGGCCTCGAAAGGCTAAAACAAATGTATTTTTAACAAATTAAAATTAAGCAATTTTGACAAAACATGGTTGTTCACTCTCTTTTTCACTGATGGCAATGTAAAAGAAATGAAAGAAAACGCTTTATTAATTCATCCGTTGGAATTTTCCCATAACACCCAAACAATTCTTTTTTTATTTGCGTTGTAAAGAAAAAAGAAAAAGAAATCTGAATCTGTTCACAACTACAAGGCAGCCCATTTTCAGCCCGAAGCACTGCCAAAAAAATAAAGATTAGTTATGGGTCACGCATGAGAAACGACATCAATTGTCTTTTTCTCTGAGAATGTGAACAGTTTCAAGTATGCGTGTTTTTAATGACACCAGCAGAAACTTTGGAGTCATGTCATTTATTTCTCACGCCTACAAAACTGTTGGTGTGGTTTTGTGGATGGAGCACTCCACATCGCAACATCATTCTGGAAAAATTAGAGCAAGTTTTGAGTGTTGACTTATAGGCAGTTTAAGATTTTCTTCTAACTAGTCACAGATTTAATGCTCATATTTAACCAAACTGAAGCAAAACTGTAATTCTTCCCATACAAATGTAAACGGTATCAGACATGTCAGCTGGATCTCCTAAATTAAATTCATGTCTGCAGCTTTGTTTCCTAAAGCTTCCAAAATTAATAATGCCATGAGAATTTAGCTTCTATGTAATTATTTCCTTTCAATTTACACAAAAAGGACGTCGTGTCTCAATAGATTCCTTTTTATGACATTTTAACAACATTTCTTTTACCTCCTTATTGTTCTTTAAACTAAATGACAATAAGGTAAAAGAAAAAGTTGACAGGAAGGGAATATTAAGTGCTAGAGAAGCTTAAGTAATAGTTTTAAAAGTATTCGTTTGAATGACAGATAAAACACAGGTCTGACAAGTCCTTTTGTTTCTTTCTCAAAGAAAAGGCTTCGGCAAGCTTTCACTGTGTGATTGTTTTATTGCTGTATTTCTCTAAGTAAATACATTTTGTCAAAAAAGCAATGCTGCCTTCTAATACTTTCATCTGTTTTTAAGCAAAACAATAAAATTTAGGGTTCGAGTTGTGCAAAATTCAACATTAAACTTTGAAGAAAGCCTCTTTTTTTTTACCTTACACCGATGCTTCATACATACAGTCATGCACAAATGTTACGTTCCTTTAATCCTTTGCCTTTTCTGTGTTATAAAATAATCTGATCAGATCGGGTTTTAGCAAATAAATTAAGCTGATGAACAACAAGTAATATTTTTCACTGTGCAGTTTTTTATTGAAGAAAAATTAAGCCAAAAAGGAGGAGGGGGTTTTGAGGGGGGGTATCAATCACCCCATGTGATATATGAGGGTAAGCTGAAGCTAGATGACACTAATACTGATCATTTCCAGGTCTTTAAACACATATAAAAGCAGGCATGTTGCTGCTCTGGAGGATTCAGGTCTTTTATTAACACAGTGCCAAAAGGGAAAGATATAGTCAATGAATGTAGAGAAGCAATTGCTAGTAGTACATTAATCCAAAAAGGCTTATAAAACCATTTCCAAACAACATGACACACATTATTCTGCAGTGATAAAAAAGATCCAGAGAATTGAAGATACTTTCCAGTGAGTCATCCTATTAATAAAAAAAGAAACCTAAAATCCCAAACTCTACAAGCCTTAACATGTTAAATATTTAACTGCACAGCAGCACAATTAGAAAAAGACTTAACAAGTATAGCGGAGGGGGGCTCAGGATTTGGGATTATTTTGCAGTAATTCAGAGGCCCATGCGATGATCATAAACACACCAGCAATCTTTTTACTGAAATCTTGTTTTCTGAGCTTGTAACTATCCAATACCGAGGCCTGGTACAATCTGATTATTTTTATGATCTTATTTACAAACTTTTGCGCATGAACGTACTACATCAGAAATATCAAATGAGCTCAGCTGCCAGAAATAGGATACTGATGGTTGAAAACGGACAGTTTGTAGACGGCAATTTAAAAGTGTAATTTGAGCAACGGCATCGTAAACCACATGAGAAGTGCATTCTGGCGTTAATGGGTTACATGTTACCATGTCCTCTAGGTGAGGGATGTGTTGCGGTTGGTGGTTCAACTGTAGGACAAGGCAGTGCTGTTCGAAAAGTGTGATGCCGTCACAATAAATCATCGACCCCCTCCGCCCCTCCCCCCCATCTTCCCTCTCCATCCTTCTCACCATCCATATGGACGTTTTGATGTCCTCCACTCATAAACTTCCAATTAGAGAATAAGAATACGGGCCAACTATTCCTGAAAGGGGGGAGGGTGTTTTTGTTTTACTTTGAAGTATTCACTGCTTTTCTTAATTATGAATAATAAAAGTGATTCATAATGGAAAAAGCATTACAACTTCACACACCCAGAGAAACCGGCTCAGTCATACACACGGTGGCTGCCAGACGTGCCGGGTTAAAAGAACGGTTCTTGGCCAGCAAACATTGTTTTTGTAGAAATCATATTAAGATCAATTGAATAAAAAAATGCTTTCCTTATTTCTTATTAATGCTTCCCGACACTATTCTCATTGTTCTGCTTTTAGTCTCAGTGGGAGGAGGACACTAAAAACCCTATTAAAAAAAAAAAAAAAAAAAAAAAAAAAGAGCCACACAAGTAAACCTCCTCCCACCGGGTCACAAACATCTCACACACAGTTTGTCTGCATCGCATGGGACGAACATCTGTGTCACTGTTGTGGTAACAGCTATGGTGAAACCTCCTCCAATGACCTCTCATAAATAACATGAGCGTGACCTCTGAAATGCAGATTGCATGTTGTCAGTGTGAGTGTCGAAAACATTGTGTTTCTCCACCACAAACCGGAATTTGTTACCACACCAATCTTTCTGAAACTGTTTGGGATTTAATGAGCATATGGAGCACTTCAATGCTACCTTGTGATGGGATCCCATCCATGTCATTTACAAATGACTTTCTGGGCCAAGGCCATGATGGAAACTATTTTGCGTTAATACACCTTGTGCTTCTCACTCCAGCGGCCTCATATTTGCTCAAAAAAAAAAAAAAAAACCTAATGAAAGTGAGAATGGGCCACTGAATCCCCCAATTTCAGCACTCTTTATGCACTATGTGACAAAAGACACACTTTTAATACTCTGTTTGAATAACTGTCCAGTCTCATCACTGGTAATAAGAGTTCATTGACAGAACCAGAATCATCTTGGAGCATCAGATAGCCTCCATAGTCAGAGACTAAAGTCCTTGTGCAGCCAGCCTGGGCATGACTCCTGCCCTGAAACCTTTTTCTGTGCATCTTCCTCCTCTCGCTCCACTTTCAATCATCGTCAACCATTTCGGGGTCACCACAGCATACATACGTGTTTTTCAGACTGCGGGAGGAAACTGGAGCACCTGGAGGTAATCCACACAAGGACGGGGAGAACATCCAAACTCCACACAGAAAGACTCCTGCCGGACCCGGGAATCAGACCAGGAACCTTCTTGCTTTGAGGCAATAAATGCCATTAAAGACACAAACTGGTTAAATTAAGAATCACTGTGTTGCTAGATCTTGAAACAACCAAGCAGATCAATGAAAATAACCCCTACCGACACTCGAGAGAGTCGATTGAATTAAAAAAAAGTATTCTTTGACAATGCTGTAAAATGTTCCTTTAGTCTATTTTCTCAGAAATAAACAGTTTAAAAATATTCCAACACTCTTATCCTTAACAGGAAGAAAATATGATCAGGAGGCTTATTTTTCCTCCCCCCTCCCAACGCACACACAGCCAATCACAGACCCTGGCCAAGTTGTTGCCATAGTAACAGGACTGATTGATGGGTTTAATGACCTTTAGCCTGTAATGTGTTCAATGACACTCAGTAAATGTGAGTACAGCCATTCTTATCTAAATTCAGCCCACTTCTCAAATACAGTGGCACAACAACAAACACAATTCAGACAACATTTAAAACTGATGTCACTAGTCCTTTACAACAAGTTTAAGTTATAGTTTAATAGGATCAGATAAACCTTATAAATGACAATTTTTTGGGTCTGTGGAATACAGAAACCTTTGTTGCCTTTGGAGCAACATGCAGTTTTTAATTAGGTCATTTGTCTTTTAGTCGTACTTACATGCTTGGACTTTACTACACCTTTTGAAAAGCAAATGACTACGATTTCGAGCAACTTTGTGATGTCCCTCAAGCAGCAGCAGTGGCTTCATTTCAGTGAAGATAATGACACACAGACCACACATAATGTCAAACACCTAAATCTGTCTGGGTTTTAGAGAAGAATGAAAGAAGTTTAATTATAAAGTCATCTCCAAAGCTGTAGCTAACCTGTATGAAATCGTGGTGGAGAAAGAGAACTGAGGTAAGTTTAGGGTAATGTTAGAAAAGGAGAAGGAAAGTAATAAAAGAGAAGTGA
>JAOWBL010064778.1:0-21402 GCA_028564865.1 Zenarchopterus dispar
ATCTATCTATCTATCTATCTATCTATCTATCTATCTATCTATCTATCTGTCTGTCTGTCTGTCTGTCTGTCTGTCTGATTCAAGCTTCCTCCTCATTTATCTCCATTTTCTCCTGTCCTTATCATCTTCTCCCACATAAAAATAAGAGTCCCACTGTCACTATTACTCATCGTAATAGATGGTAAAAAGTATCTGAACTACTTGCAGAAATCCATTGAATACAGCAGCCAAACAAATATAAATGAATACTTAAATAAATGTGTAATTAAATAGAGAAAAGTATCAGGGGCACATCTTAAACTTAATAGGAATATAAAACAGATGTCTTTGAATGGTGATGTAAGAAATAAACATTTTACGCCAAAATATACTTGCTATTAATTATCTCTGCTTATGATGACTGTGTATCATTATCCTTGGTTTATTTAGAGCCTCACTTGTGAAATGAACAGGTAAGCAAGATAAAAGTGCCCTTTCAGGCCAGCAAGGGGGCAAATGTGACAACATATCTGATTTAAATAACCACTATGACACCAGAACCGTTGCTTTCTCTATAATGAATATAACATAAACCAAATACAAACCTCCTCTAATGTCTTATTCTTTGTTTACAACTTTCAAATCCTGGTTTGAGTTCATTGCTGTGATGGTATTTGGTGTTGCACCCCTAACCTGACTGCAAACAAGAGGTTAAAATCCAAGTATATTTCTGGCCTTAGTCTATTTCAAAAAGGTCACATGAAATGATGAAAAAATGAGAGTTTAGTGTTACCATCTCCAGAGTAGATCAACGATTGATCCATCCAACAAGACTAGAAAAATTTCAACACCTATTTAAGCTGTTACCAAAAAATGTGCTAAAAGCTACAACTCGAGTCAACTTCAGATTATTTACTTCATTTATCTTCTGTTGTGACGCAACAGCAAGCAGTCAAAAGATCTCTCAACAAAAGTAAACTAAACTAAATCCAAGTGGTAGCAAGCTGAGCAACATAAAGAAAAACCTGGATGTCCATGGAGGACAGCAGTGGTAGATGATCGCAGGATCTATTCCACAGCAAAGACAAACTCCACCAACACATCCAGCATGTGAGGAAGATTTTCCAGGAGCAAGACACATCCTCATCCAAGAATACCAGAAGGAAAGATTTCACAGAATTTAACAGAAGTTACAAACTATTAATGAACCTCAAAGTTAAAAAACATAGACAAGATGTTGCAAAGCATCTTAAATATCCAAATCTTGAACAAGCCCATGGACATCTGCATGGCGTGATGTTGTGGACAGGCATGGGTTCTAGTGGATTTGAAACAGTCAGATGAATTTGAACGTGAACAGGTACATATAGTTTGCCCACTTTACGCTAATTCAAGGAAACAGTTAAAACAATGAAATGTTATTGAGTTTTAAATAGACACATATTTCTGCTCTATCTTTACCCATGGTTGTGGTGTCACAGTGGTTATTTAAATTAGATATGTTGTCACATTTGTCCCCTCGCTGGCCTTAAGGGATGTGGCCACTCCCCTGGCCATTTGTATTAAAGTCTGTTGTCTGTTCCAAACAGGTAATGTAACAGGTGATAGCACTGAGATATTCATCTGAACTAAGATATTCATCAGTAAAGCTGAGAAAAGGAAGTCTGTTTCATTTCTAAACTCATGAATTAACAGAAATCTTTGATTCAAAGAATTTTACAGAACTGGTCAGCTCTACAGTCAAGGTAAAGAATCCTAAAGACGTAATGTGAAAAATGGGTAGATTACAAAAACTGAGAGGTAGAAAAAGCACATCAGCATCGTGCATCTGGGAAGAAGGCCAGCAACCCCAGCTTCAGCTGCAACAGATGAACAACTCGCCTGAATATTGGGAGATGAAGCACGGACAAGACTTATGTGGAGATGATCAAGAGGAAGCCAAGGATCCACAGATGGAACATTAAATTAGCTATGTTCTCAAACACACCTTGAAAGGGTAATGTGGTGCATAAACAGCAACCATCTTGTGTCAGTAAATAAGGAAGATCCTTAAATGTATGAAGATTTTTGAGAAAAGAACACACTTTAAAATTTGTACGCACTATTGAAACATGACTACCGTTATTTCATTGTATCTACAGTCAAAAAAGAGAACTGTAAAAAGATGGTGCCTTTATAAATACGTTTTTTTATGGGAATCAGCAGATGCTCAGCATCTAACTGTAGGTGCTGCAGGTGGTGGTGCATTTGTTTCTCTCTCTAATACTCTGGTAGAAAACTATTTGTGGTGGTTGGTGTCTGGTTCTAATCCCATCTGGGTTTTTCCTGTGTGGAGTTCATATGATCTCCTTGTGCTTGCATGGTGTTTCTCTGGGTGCGCCACCTTCCTCCCACAGCCCACAAACATGCCTTTTAGGTTAACCGTTGCTTTCAAATTGTCCGTTTGAGTGAGTGAGCATGAGTAATTGTTTGCCTCCGTGTGGCCCTGTGATGGGCTGGCGATTTGTCCAGGGTTTACTCTACCTCTGGTAGGTCACAACTAGGGTCGGCTCTGATTTCCCTCTAAAGCAGGTGTTAAAAACAGATCCATTATTATAACCATACTGTTTTGCAACAGGTGCACTTGAACCATATTATTTATACGTGAGGATGGCGACTCCAAGAATATCCAAACTCAGTGGCTTTTTCCTCTGTGGAGTTTTACAATCACATTTTCAGCATTCAGTGAACATAAGAGCAGATAAGTAGTTTATTAATGCAGCTGTGACTTGTTTCTGTTTTTCCTTTCTCAACTGTACAAGATGAACACTGCCTGAACCAGAGGAAGATCTGTTTTGTCTTTGTTATAGCTCAGTTCATGCGGCTTTTTTGTGTTCGCGCATCTTGCATCATCAATGGCTTTTTTGTTTTTTTATCTCTCACACCCCACAACACACAGCCGTAGTACTTCTTTAACATACTCATTCCTAGTATCTCCTACATCTTCCCGATCCCAATCCAAAGCTGTAGTTTTCCATCCATGTTTTTTCAATGCTTAGATTAATAAATTCTGTCTCATAGACCAAAACATCTGAGCTTTTTCTCACATTACACACAGCTGAATTACAAAGCACATTAATTCATATTTACTATCAACACTAATCTTGCTGTAACACAGTCAATTATAACAACTAATGTGCCTTCCAGCATTAATGATTGGCTTTTATCTCCTTCCTTATCTCCTTGTCCACAGATCTGCATCGTCTTCTATCACAGCTCGTGGATAGAAAACACCAACTTGGCTCAATAAAAACAAACTCTATTGTGGTTTCTCTCTGGTGCAGTCTCCCTGTTGGTGTGGTTGACATAAATATGCGTAAACAGCACCACCCACAGTTGGTGCGCACCGCAAAAAATGTAAGAGGTGGGCCATTTGTATCACTTGTTAAAGGACCAAAGTAAATGTTTAACAAACCAGAACTTTTCAACAGCGAACCATGTAAATGTTTTATTCTGCTATGGTCTTAACCAAACATGCCAAACTAAACAAATATCTCAAGTCTGGACTTATGCATCCAGATAATACAGTTGGGTACTCAACTGGACTCAAACTGGCCTAAGTACTCCACAGATTTTTTAAAAGTCTAGAAATCTGTAAACCCAGAGATTGAAGGTGTTTTGTAAATGTGTGAACTTGTCTCTTCACTAAAACAAGCTGTTAAGATACTCTTTATTCACAGCAGGAAACAATGCAATGATGCCTTTTTCAAAGATCTGGCTTCAATCTGTTAGTAGAATATATATATTTTAATCACTTTATGATGCAGTAATGGCTGTATGGCAAATGCTAACGATACAATTAATTCACAGCATAACAAAAATGCACGTGGCGAGGAAACGTGATATCTGGAGCCTGTTGGCTGCACAGGGAAGCTGCATGGAAAATCTGAGAATTGCATCAAACCAACCACTTATAATTTGAAGATGTTTAAAAGGGAAATTGCTTGAGCAAAATTTCATATCAGTGGTCTGTTAAACAAATCAATCTCTGAAAGTGTTTATAAAACAGAATTTATTTGCCAACGCTTTATTGAACTGGTGCTTACTGTAAATGGCATAAGCACTTGAGACATGAGGATAAACCATTTTAATCAGAAAACGGCCTAATATAGCAGCCCAACCACATTCATTTGATATATTATATAATATTATATCATTAAAACACTTTGCCAGAGTGACGAAGATATCCATCAATCTGCTGAGTAAAAGACAGAAGTCAAAGAGGTCAAAGAGCGGCCTTGAGGCGGAGCGAAAACAAGACTTTTTTTACCGCCTAAGTTACAATATCAGCTTTAATTTCATTTGAAAGAATATCAAACTGCTGTTTGAATCTCCCAAACTCCATCAGCTATTCGTGAAGCATTAACCTCTGGGGTCAAGGATCACGGGCACCCACCTTAGGCTTGCATACTGTTAATGGATTTGATCTTTTTTTCAATTATTTTAGCTTATTTTCATCTTCGGCACCAATGTGGGTGTTTGGTGTGTGTGTGTGTGTGTTTAAATTCACCAAAACAAATTCCTATCAATCCTGCCAACATGGCAGTAAAGTACTGAGTAAACAACAGAACACTGAAGTTCCTCCACTCACATTTTTTTTAGACGGTTTAAAAGCACTGTTTAAGGAAAAGTACGTGATTCCCTTCCAATCTTTCTTCAACAGACATTGTTTAAAAATATTTCACAGATTTTCTAGATTAATAGCAAATGCAGAACTTCTCTGGCCATCTTCGACCAAAGTGGAAGTAAGAATTTTTAATATTTGGAGTTGTCATGGAGATGTACTTTTCTAATGAATATTCATTTATTTTTTAGAAATATGTGTTATTCCTCCACAATAAAACCTTAACTATATAATGTCATGCTCCAAGAAACCCTGTAACTTGAAGCCTCTTTAGCTTTAAAAATTAACAGAAAAAATAACAATAATTCAAATTCCTCTGTTTAGATGCAGTGCAAAAAAGGATTAATATTGTTTTCAGACAAAAACCTTTTTATTTACCAGTTTGCAACACCATGGAGCAAAGAATGTGCGACGGCTCAGACAGAATTTTAAAGTCCGTCAAAATAACGTTAGCCAACATTCAGACTCGCTTGCTCTTAATGGCACATTTCAGACCGGAGATGTTTACATGTGCAAGACCAGACGGGTCACATAATTCACAAACTTGCACAGACAAACAACAACTAAACCCAAGGATCAGACAAACACTGTGACTAATGTGATGAGAAATTTTGTTCTCGGCATGAGCAGCAGCATTTCCTTGGTTTCATAACAACTATGTCATCATTTACGTCACCAAACCATCAGCGTCACATCTGGTCACAACACGCTAAACCACCTTCAATGTGCCACACTAAAAACACTTTCATTTGTTGTATGTAGACCAATCTCCTCAGTGCTGCTGTCTGTCTGAAAGAGCTTTAAAAAAAGCTCTGAAGCAAACTGAAGATACTCCTCTACAAAGGCGTGATGGCAAACTGTGACCATCAATTATGTCTATATTCATTAGACTCATAAAATTCTGGGTCAAACAGCACTCATTTGGGGTACTGGCAGGTTTAAAAGTAGAAGCAAAGAATTAAATATTTCAGTTTTGAAGTTAGGTGAGGTGTGTTGTACAATTTAACTCCAAAATTCAAGGAGTTTGGCTGGAAAATGATGTCACATTTCACATCTTTGCCAGAAGATTGCAGCCATGTTTGAAGAAGCCCACATGTGACGTCACGGTTGTTCACAGACCTGCTCTGTCCGTTCTGTGGCTGTGAGACAGACGGTGCTGGGTATCTCAACAGCAGGTATAGATAAAAAGGATCGATGAAGCTAAGAAATGCTCTAATAAGTATTATTGAACGATTATCACGTTCCTCCTCTGAGCAAGCCTCAGTTCCTCTGGTGTCGGCTAGCCGTGCTGAAACACTGTGATCCACCTGCAAGAGTGGGAGAGTCTGCTGTGAACACTTTAGTTCTTCTGACAATCAGGAGAAGGAGGCTTTAAAGACTGCAGGAAGTTTGTTCTCTGTAGCACGAATCACAAGCCAGGCGCTGTGCCTTCAGTCTTCAGTTTCAGCGGCTGCAGTGACACGAGCTTGTTCCTCTCTGTTCGTGACAGAAACAAGTGACAGGAAGACTGGCTGACCGGTCCTTGTCAAACTGACAGCTGCTGCTCTCCTCGGCAGCAACTGGGCGCACAAACAAGATCGGCAGGCAGAGTTAAAGAAAAATGTACTTCTACCTGTCTCGTTTAATTCATCAGGTCAAAGGAGGCGATTTAAGAATGAGCGACACAGGCTGCTGCCCAGGAGGGCGTCTCGGCAGGGATGACACAAGTGTGCAGAAAGGGAAAAAAAAAGCATCCTGAGCATTTTTTATTTGCACATCACTTCAGTTACGTCCTTGATTCCTGATATTTTGTGGGAGGAAGAGAGAAGTAGGTGGACTTTTAGTTTAAAAGTGAAGTTTGACTGAAAGTCAAACTTGGGTGGGGGGGCACTCATCTGTTCTGAAACACAGGTTTAAAAACAAAAGAGATCTGCATCTCAGCTGGAAGAGATCTCTGTCCACATTACGCCACCATAATCAGATATCCATGCTCACTAGACATGCAAACAAGAGCGCAAAGGGCTTAAAACTGAAAGAAACAAATAATGTTGCAGAGTGATAATTTTTTGTTTTTTTAATCTTTTTTTAATCTTTTAAAAATTTTTTTTTTTTTTTTTTTTTTTGTGCAAAGTGATAATGTAACGTCGTTCCTCCTGCACATGTAGACATTGATGGTTTTGTTAAATCCTGTCTTTAGACCCAACCTTTCCTGTGACGTCACTCATGGTAAAAACGAAGACGGCTGCTTGCTGCACTGCAACAAATCAATTTTAAGAAAGTACAATTAAAAGACTATTTTACACTGTTTTGTTACTTTTAACAATTTCAAGAAAATTTGTCTTACTCCAAGACATTTTTGCTTAAAATATGACAATTAGAGTAGATTTATAGAATGTTAGTAGTTCTAGAGGTGCTTTTTTTTTTTTCCGGTGTAGTGCATTTACAGTACAAATATATCGACTTATTTTTCTCAGCAAAGGCTTCATTTTGTGACTGTTTTTTTGTGTGACATATCTTGATAATTCAGTGACACCATTAATATTTTATAACTGGACTATCGCATTAATGTGCAGTGGTTTCTTGTGTGCTCATCGATGCACAAGTTTGTGTTGTGAATTAAAGATCAACATGAAAAATGAGCATTCTGTTTGTTTTTTATTGGAATTATGTTCCACTGCAAATATTATTTTTTTCTTTTAGTGGATCTCTTAGTACGGGTATGTTTATGAGTTTTAGGTGAATTATGCCTGAGGATTTATTTATTTATTGTATGTGAAGTAAACACTGGCTGAGCAACGTTTCGGTGAAGTGTGTGTGTAACTGAAAAAAACCCCGATTTTACAGACTAAACAGGGCTGCATTTGTTTAATAGATGATATTAACCGCTGTTTCGGCCCCCTGTGAGTATTGAACATTTTCATGAAGCAGAACCTGTCAGAAATTGCTTCACTGGCATTGCGTTATCTTATCTAAGGTGCATTAAGTATTAATTTATCTCACATATTTCTATACACTGAATTCTTTTGGAATTTGAAATTGCAGCATCGTATTAGTTTTCTGTCAATTTTCCCTTAAAAAGACAGAGACAAGAAACATTAGAAACTAACTTGAAATCCAAAAGTTTATTTATGTAACGTTAAACTTGTTTTAATATTTTGCTTTTGAAGAAAAGCTAGAACTGATATGTTTTAGACATGTCAAAGTTGGATTTTGAAATGGCACAAATAACTTGAAATAACACTGATCAGTGCTGGTGTTACTAAAAGACGTCATCCTATAATATAACTTAAGTTTTCCACCATTTCCCCTTATTTTATTATATTTTAAATTGAAGCATGTTTGTTACACCCTAAATGTGAAATATAATAAGGTACAACTACAATGACCTAAAATCAAAAATTCAAGTGTGTGCGTTGGAGATCAAAGTACAAACAAGGTATATCACTTCAAAGTAAAAAAGATTTAGTTTTTTTAGGGGAGATGCAGCTTCTTAGAGTCAAAATGTAAGATATGTTGATATAACCGAGAGTGAATCGGATAAAACATAAACGCTTTTATTGTCAGGGCAGTGGGCTAACAGCAGCTTCTAGAAGTGCCTCTTGGTTAAGGATAAACAGAACAAAAAAGAATGTTAGTGATAAAAAGGCCTATAACACACAGCACAAGGCTTTTTTGTGCTCCTTGTGTTCCTTTCAGCGCTGCAGCCGGGCTTCGACCTCAGGCCTGTATTAATGCCACTTCTAAATGCTCAGACGGATACAACACTCTCGCAAAATACCACTTATTCACCCTGAAAAAAACCATCAATGCTCTGAACTTTTGTTCCCCCACAATATTCTGCTTTTGGTTTCCTAGCAAAGGTGTTTTGCTTTAATTTGAATTTTCTGAAGTTTAGATCCAAAGGTAGCGTTATTTCAGAAAAAACTGAGCAAAGCCACTTTACACGTACTTTGCAGTAGACCGATGACAGTATTGCATTAGCCTCTGTCTGATGCCTTAAATATATAAATATTTTAATATGTAGCCTTATGATCTTGAAAATAAAAGGAAAAAGAGAAACATGTGCATAAAAAGATCTCATCTCAGCTGAGAGCAACTCACTGGTTGTATCAAAGTGGGCAAAGCAACAGGGCCGTCTTGAGATCAGAGAATATACCGCATTTAATCTCCAATAGTTCTGTTTGAGTGCTGGACAAAAAGCAGAGACACCTGCTACATTTCCATCACCTCTTGCAGAGAGAAGAAATTGCACAGGAAAGGACTCCTGAGGGATGAAACAAGGTGCTTATTTGTCACTTTCTACATTTATCGAGCATCTGCTAAACAATAGTTATTATTCATGATGTCTGCTTTTCTTCCCATGTTTTGTTTGCTCCTGCCTGAACCTTTTTTTTTCCTCTCACAGTTCCATCCAATCAAATCCCTCCTCTGTTGCTCTTCCACCCTTTATCTTCTTTACATTCATTTCTCTCCCCCTTCAGCCCGCCCAGCGTTTCAGCTCCCCATTTATCAGGCTTTTCTCCTCCTCCCTGCTACCTCCTCTCATTGCCCCTCTCATTCTCTTCTTTTCCCCTGTTCCTCTCACTTTGCTCACATCTACTCTCGTCCTCTCTCCTCCTCCCGCTGTCTCTCATCTCCTGCGTGCGCCGCAGTAGCCGCCTCTAAGGCAATCAAACAGTGGGAGTTTTCAGCACAGCAGATGCGCAGGATGGATGGGAGGATGAGTGGAACAGGTTGAGGGTGAGGAGCACGCAGGCTGGATGCATGGAGGCTGGAGGACAACCTACACCCTGCCTGCTCATGACAGAAACAAGCCTGAACAAAGCTTCTTCTTTTTTGCACATTTACACCTATTTTCAAATGCTTCTTTTTCTTCAAATGAGGATTTGTAATGAACAGGGATCACAAATAAAAGGTGCAATGCACAATATGAGAGTCAAAATCTTATTGTTTTCCTCCAATCTTTTTCTTTTCAGCAGAGTAGCCCAAACAACAGGCTTTGTCTTGACTGACTTGGTTGCCTTGGTGCCACAAGTCAAGAGAGTGCCATCTTTTATCTGTTTGCAGTCACTCAGAGATGACCAGAGCAGCTTAATATCGCCTCTCCTATCGCACTTGCTGTAATTGTGACTGCCGCCGCCATGTTCATTAATTCAAGACTCCAACGATAACAGATAAGTTGCGAAACATGATCCCAAAGCTCCAGGGAATCCACAGCATAATTACACAACAGTGTAATTTCAAAAGAGATACATTAATTAAAGCAGGGTGGATTGTAGCGCATCATGCAGCACATGCCAAATGCTAGAGGTGAGCTTGGTGTTTCCCATCACTTCACACATCAAAAGAGTGCGGAAACTGCATCCAAGCCAGCATCAAGGACTTGTTAGTGAGATGCAAGAGGAGTCGCGCATAAAACGGCCATGTCTGTGTGCACGAAGCTGTATTTAACCCTCACAAGTTAAATCAAAACACCTGACTCAGTATGTGGCATTTAAATTAACTTTCTGTTTTATTTTTCTGAAGTTCGCTAAAAGATAGAAAAAATGTCCTCGCACTCATCTTCGTGCTCACCACAGCTCCCTGCATCCTCCTGCTGGCTGCCCGCACTTCATTTGGCTCTATCCTCTGTGCGTGTATTGATTAATTATGATTGGGCCAGCGGGTAGCGGGCGATTAGCTTTCATCTGATGATGCCCATTTCTGTCGACGTCTCTGGGGAAAGGCATCCCAAACATCTATAAAATGACTGCCAGTGTGGCTGATATTCAACTTTTTATGAAGGTGGGAGACAGCGTGTGGGCACTCGGTGTGGTCCACGCACACACACAGACATAAAAGGCAAACCCACACTACCTGAATGGTTTGGCGGTTGTAGACTTTAACTACGTGAAAGTTAAAACTGTAAATCCCTTTGCGTGGTGCGATGAAATTACTTCTCTCCTCATCAAAATTCCTCCCAACGTTTACTAGAACCTGAAAGAAAGAAAGAAAGAAAGAAAGAAAGAAAGAAAGAAAGAAAGAAAGAAAGAAAGAAAGAAAGAAAGAAAGAAAGAAAAGGTTTTATAAATAAAACTGCTTTCTCTGTTTTTGAGTTTGTCAGATTTACACAGAAGACCCTGAGAAGTTACATGAATGTCCACAATATAAATGGATATGATCTACAACTTAGAAAGCAGAATTATAATGCTTTTTTAGCATCGTTCAATTATAATTTAAACAGCCCATCTGTTCAGCCCAGGTGTTATTCTGTATACTTTCTCTACAGAATTATAAAGAGTGTGTTGTGTCTTTGAGGGCTCATCTGTCCCAAGACCACACCTTCAGAATCCCAGAGGCAGAGGAATAAACTGTTGTTTTCTTCCTAATCAGAACTTCCTAACTTTATGCGCTTTGAAAAGATACCGAGTCAAACTTTAAAATTAATTTTTTCAATTGCGTTTCTGCAGTCCACTTTCATGTGTGGACACGACCCGTCACGTAATTGAGATTTGAGGGAGAAATTAACCTTTAACGGAGGCGGGTTGGTCTGCGCCCTCCAACCTGACAATAATCAATTATTTGGCGAGGTGTCACTTCACATATTCTCTATTCTTCATCTACAAGAGGGGAGATATCGAAAGGTCTGAGCTATCAGGATACAATTTCCCAACCGCTCAAAAAAATTAAGTATAAAGACTTTTGAGGTGCGTAAAAGCACAAAGTGAGGCGGTCTCTGGGCGGTTTGGCGCATGCACAAATGTCTCAATAACATCATATACATGATATTCGACTTTCTGTACAAAAATGCTGCAAACTGACTAATTTCCAAAAAGAAACGAAGCTACAATTTTTGAACTTGATTTGCGCTTTGGTCCGCACCCTCCCGCGTCACTTGACACGCAGGGTGTAAGAAAGACGCATAAACTTCGATTTTTACTTTACTTTCTTGCTACAACACCAGCAAAAACATATTTCATTTTCACAGCCTACCCGGTCGAAGTAGATGACCATGGTCCGGTTGCTCATCTCGGACGGCTCGTGGTTGGTGTTCCGGACTGCGGAGAACGCCACCTTCGCGCTGCCAGAGCGCACCGAGATCCCGAGCGCGGTTCCCGTGGGGTCCGAGGCCGGGTTGGAGTCGCACACCACCAGACATTTCCCCTCCAGGACGATGGGTTCGGTCTCGTTCTGAGCTCGGACCGGGCTCGCAGCGAGCCACACGGCACTCAGCAGGCAAAGCGCCAACATGCCGGACCACGGAGGTGAACTTGTGGACGTCTTCACACCTCACACCCGCGGGTCTGCTTCCCTTTTGAAGAAAAGTAGGAAGAGTTTCCAGATGTTCCCTGTTAAATCTAGCGATAGTTTGTTTTTCACAACTAAATGCCACTCCGTTCTCTTGGATTTAAAAAGCCTACTGTAAACTCCTTAAGCGGACTTCTATAACGGCAAACGCGATTTATTACAAGGCGTCTCTGCTTGCTGTTTTTTTTTTTTCTTTCTTTTTTTTCCCCAAAAAATGTGTCTATTATAGCTGTAGCTCCAGTCCCCAGTTTTCACCTGTTCTTCTCCTCTTTTCTCACTTCTCAGCAGCTTTCCTGTCACTTGCGAGCACAATAAGCGAGGATCGCGCAGAGGGGCCCTGGACGAGTGACGAGGCAGCAGGAGTCATAGCGCGCAGGGGGGCAGCTCGTCTGCTCTCTCGCGCGCGCTTGAATTATTGATACGTGAGATATGAGAGTTTCAGACACAAAAGAGGAAGGGAAGCAGCGCGCGAGCGAGAGATGCGCCAGCCCTGGATCCACCTCACTTTTTTCTCTCTCTCTCTCTCTCTCTTTTACAAACCCCTCCTTCCTCTGGTAATGGAGACTCATCATCGGATTAGCGGGTGCGCGTCTTCCATATTTTCCAATCACTGCGTGCCGACCGCCCCTTCCCCGCCCCATCTATCTATCTATCTATCTATCTATCTATCTATCTATCTATCTATCTATCTACAGTTGTGTGAAAAAGTGTTTGCCCCCTTCCCGATTTCTTATTTTTTTTCCACGTTTGTCACACTCAAATGTTTCAGATCATCAAACGAATTTAAATATATGCAAAAAATAACGCAAGTAAACAGAAAATGCAGTTTTTAAATGAAGAATTTTATTATTAAGGGGGGGGGGGGGGGGGGGGGGGGGACGAACCTATATGGCCCTGTGTGAAAAAGTGTCCCCCACACCAACTGAAAAAAACAAACAAACAACAAAAAAAAAAAAACATAAACTGTGGTTTATCACATCTTTGGGAAACTGAGTTCAATTTCTCTCACCACACCCAGGTCTGATTACTGCCACACCTGTTCTCAGTCAAGAAATCATTTAAATGGGACCTACCCGACAAAGCGAAGTAGACCAAAAGATCCTCAAAAGCTAGACGTCATTCTGCAATCCAGAGAAATTCAGCAACAAATGAGAAATAAAGTAATTGAGCTCTATCAGTCTGGAAAAGGTTACAAAGCCATTTCTAAAGCTTTGGGACCACAGTGAACCACAGTGACAGCCATCATCCACAAATGGTGAAAACACGAAACAGTGGGGAACCTTCCCAGGAGTGGCCAGCTGACTAAAATTACCCCAAGAGCGCAGCAACGACTCATCTAAGAGGTCACAAAAGACCCCAGAACAACATCCAAAGAACTGCAGGCCTCGCTTGCCTCAGTTAAGGTCAGTGTTCATGACTCCACCGTAAGAAAGAGACTGGGCAACAATGGCCTGCATGGCAGAGTTCCAAGACCAAAACCACTGCAGAGCAAAAAGAACATAAAGGCTCGTCTCAGTTTTGCCAGACAACATCTTGATGATCCCCAAGACTCTTGGGAAAAAACTCTGTGGATTGATGAGACAAAAGTTGAACTTTTAGGAAGGTGTATGTCTCATTATATCTGGCATAAAAGTAACACGGCATTTCAGAAGAGGAACATCATACCAACAGTAAAACATGGTGGTGGTAGTGTGATGGTCTGGGGCTGTTTTGCTGCTTCAGGACCTGGAAAACTTGCTGTGCTAAATGCAACCATGAATTCTGCTGTCTACCAAAAAATCCTGTAGGACAATGTCCGGCCAAGCTGAAGCGCACTTGGGTTCTGCAGCAGGACAATGATCCAAAACACACCAGCAAGTCCACCTCTGAATGGCTTAAGAAAAACAAATTGAAGACTTTGGAGTGGCCTAATCAAAGTCCTGACCTGAGTTCCGTTGAGATGCTGTGGCATGACCTTAAAAAGGTGGTTCATGCTCAAACCCTCCAATGTGGCTGAATTAGAACAATTCTGCAAAGATGAGTCGGCCAGAATTCCTCCACAGCGCTGTAAAAGACTCATTGCCAGTTATTGCAAGCTCTTGATTGCAGTTGTTGCTGCTGTGGGTGGCCCAACCAGTTATTAGGTTTAGGGGGTAATCACTTTTTCACACAGGGCCGTGTAGGTTTGGATTTTTTCCCCCCTAAATAATAAAAACTTTCTTTTAAAAATGGCATTTTGGGGTTTACTTATCTTTGCCTAATATTTAAAATTTGTCCGATCTGAAACATTTAAGTGTCAGGAAGGGGGCAAACACTTTTTCACACGACTATCTATCTATATGGAAAAAAAGAGAACCAAAAATGCTTGAGAGAATTTTTTTTTAAAAAACAAGAGGTCTCATTTATTTTCTTTACTCAAATAGTTTTCAGAAAAGTATCCTGTACAAAATGTGTCACAATCATACTGCCAACCTCTGTTTACTTTTAGAGGTATTTTAAATTTAAATCATGACTGCCAGTTAACTAACTGTGCATTTAATACTACTGGAACCAACGGGGTTATTTCAGGACCCTTCCAAGCAGAAATCTGCTATGATCCTCAGTCAGTCAACAAAGGATGCTAAAAGTCTTGAGGTTGTTAAATACTCTACAAAAATCTAGAAATTTGTTCTTTTTCTCGAACTAGCAGGAACAAAAGTTTGCTGTGGTCAAGACATTTCATACTTGATCACCAGTGCTGAACTCCTGCAAGTCCTCACAGGCCCCTCCCACTGCGCAGCTTTCACACAGGATTGCCAGATCAGAAGGATAAGTGACAGTCAAGTCACTGCTGAAAAAACTAGTGTGGAAAAATCATGTGGTTATATACCATTGGAAGAGTATTGATCAGTAAGAATCAGTAAAGTTTTAGGATTACTGCAAGAGTTAAGATTTGTCAGGGAGACCGATGAAGGAGGGGCCGGAAGAAGTGAGAGTAATTTCTCGCCCACTTTGACGTGATGCCACATATCAGTAACTCAGAGGCAAGTACCATTTAATGTCACATGGTATAGCGTGTGTACAATAGATACAGTGCTGTGTTCGAGTTTTAAATGCCGCTACATAGTAATCCGTCAGGTGTTGCTGTGTCACTTTCTGCTTCTGAAGTTTGACTGAATTTCAAGTGCAGTCACATTAGGTTGATGCCATGAGTAGAAATTCTACACATGTAAAACAAAAGGCGGTAAATATGTCCCTGCATGAACCCTGTTGGTCCCTATTTCATCACTCATTTTCAAAAATTGTTTCTGTAGCAATACTTGAAGTGAGGATGTTTAGGACAGATTTGGCAAGAATCAATCAATCAATCAATCAATCAATCCATACATGCATATCTGCTTTTTCCACTTCAGGGTCATAGGGATCTGCAAGAGCTCTCTTTGGTCAAAAGGCAGGGAGGCTGGGGAAAAGGCTGGGCAGGGTGCCAGTCCCTCCTAGGGTCACATGTAGACAAACACTCACTTTTATGGGCAGTATAGAATCACCAATTATCACCAGCTAAGAGAACACACATGTTTTTGGAATGTGGGGTGATTCTGGAGTATTGGAGGAAACCCATGAAAGCAAGCGGAGAACATGCAAACTCCACACAGAAAAACTCCTTCCAGGAAGTCCAAAATAAAATAATATTTATTAGTGCCATACATTAAGATTAAATAAGCTACTAAGATAAGCTACTAAGAAAAACAGTTAACTGTGAACTGTTGAACATGGACATGGTCCAGCTGGTTTCTGGACCTATTTGTTCTGCCCATTTGGAACACGGGACTGGACCACACAAGGGAAAAGAGGCTTCAAAAGCTCTCTTCGGGAAACCTATGAGTAGTGTCACATGAGGTTTGTCCAGTTCTTATGTCATATTTGGTGAGGACATGGTCAACTATTTCCATCTTTAGCTGTACTGCTTTTACAGTTGTCCTGAACAGAGATGTTGATGTGTAACCTTTGTTGTCGTGATTGTTTGTTTGTTTCTTTTTTCTTTCTATTTATTTAATCCAGTTTATAAACATTTAATGTGTGTGCATACTTAATGGAGGATTATAACATTAGTGCATTTGTCAATCCAGTATATGTTAGGACCTCATATTTGTGCACATGTTTTCAACACAGAATTGTGTCACCATGAAAGTTTCTTAGATTTTTTTTTTTTTTTTTTTTTTTGTGGTTTGCATTTATGTTATGACTGATGAAGAGCTGGGCTTCAAGTGATTAGTATTTTATATTTATATGCGTATAATTATTTGGCAGATGCATTTCTTTGGTTAAAAAAAGAAAAGAAAAGAAAGAAAGAGTAATAAAAATAGCTTCAGACAGAATTTTGGAAGATGCCATGGTCTCAGGAGGTTGCTCAGTGTCTTCCCTTTTGTTTCTTTTTTGTCTTCAGTATCCCTCTGTTTTTTCTGTGGGTGTGTGTGTGTGTGTGTGTGCATACATGTAGTTCCTCGCTTCCTGGCAGTTCTTTGAGATCCTTAGCAGCCACTTGGTACACAAGCAACCCATCCACCAATCACTGCTCAGTATGCCTACCCTGGTCTCACCACCACTAACTGCCAAATTGTCGTTTGTCACCAGATGAATAAAGTTCAGACCAAGACTTAGACTTAATGAAACACTCAAGGAACCTTGCTTTTCACCCTGTCTTAGATCACTGACTCTGGCTTTAATTTATAAAGTTTTGTGTACCAATGAAATAGCAGTGACTCTTGGTAAAGCAGATGGTTGGACCCATGACGGATCCCAGCAGGCAAGAGCACGCTCTTTACTGGATCATTGCTGTCATTACAGAAAGACTAATTGGACATTTTGAGGTTGAATTTTTGCATGTTTAAAGGTGACTATGGGTGGAGAGCCAGTCAGATCTGGCTGTGGCTAGTCTCACTCAGTCCATACGCTCTATTTCTGGTATGCAACTCATCATGGAGATTCCCCCTACTGATGATTAGTAGAAAACAGTTGGTTATTGCTGTTGGTTAACAGTTAAATCTGTTCAGTCTAAGAGATCCAGGGGAAGAGGAAAATTGTTTCTAAAGTAGGTCTGTTCTTTATTAACTGAATCAAAGTCACTTTTGAGTAAGTAATTATAACATTTTTAATTCACAAATAGATTATTCTCCGAATTTATATGTTAGTGCAATATTTGGAATTTTCTCAGACACAAAATGATTTTGCAGAATTCTGTATTGAAAAACTCTTTTTGGTTTCTGACACATTCTTAAATGTCCTTGTAGGAGGCTGAATCCTCGCCACAGCAAAAGGAAATAGGAGCCACTGTTGTCAGGCAATTTGAAATGGAATTTCCAATTGCATTTTTTTTTTTTTTTTTTAGGACAAGAGAGACATTTTTGGCTTAAGGCTATTCACAATTTTATTGATTAAAAATATTGTTTACTAAATCATTGATTTATTTATATAACATTTTAATAAGTGTAAGTGTGAAGGTAAATTCTAAAAGGCACACATTTATGTAGCATGTTTCTGGTCTTGTTGACCACTGATATATGCTCATTTATATGAACTATAACGTATAGAAGACTTAAACCGAGACTTATACCTGTGTGTTTCAGGTGTCCACAACTTGTGCACAACGTTAGTCAAGATTATCCATAGCGTGCAACAGCATGAGGTCAATGATCACCAGTGGTAGCCTATAAAAGTTCTGCAGCTTAAAGCTGCACTAGACATTGTGCAGAAGTCAGAGTATTTATAATAACATCACCCTCATGCCGAAAACATTGAAGAACCCTGCTGAGAACTCTCCGGGCTGCCGGGCTGTGAGTGGACTTGGGCTTAAGGAGTATACATCATCACCCTCACCATCAAGCTCACCCTTTGATGGAGAGGATGCAGATTCCAATGCCTTTTGAGCATCGTGATTGGCATCAGTGGTTGTGCCCATGGCCTCCACCTCTTCTCAACTCACAGAGTTCCAGCTCTTCTCCTAGCTCTATTGACACACAACTGGCATAGAGTCCAACTGATGAGGCCATGTAGGACAGCTAGACACAGCTGGACATATGCTTGCTAGATCATCAATGCGTACCAGGGTCTTAAAATGTTTTACACAGCCATAGGATGTGTCACCTTACATGGTTGTTTAAGGGATGAGAAGCTACTCACTGCATCAGTTGGGGTTAAATAACTAAACAAAGCTGAAATATAATAAGTAGATTGGGAGGCTCTTAACTGTTTGTTTATTTAAAGGCAGGTGGAGAGTTTGTTTTGGTCAGGCGGTTTCCAAGTGAAGTCTAAAATACCAGAAGGCCTGACTTAGACACTGCCTGACCAAAACAAACTCTCCACCTGTCCTTAGCGTCTTGTTGTCATTTTATTTGTTTGCACTTTCTTTTTCTGAAATAATGATTGAAATTTATACCAAGACTTAAAGAGGCATCTTTGAGTTGCAGACAGCCAGAAGAGATGAGCGAGTCTGCAGCGATGCAGAAAGTGTGTCAAATGAGGTCCTCTGGGAAACAAAGCAGGTGGGACACAAACATGACAGGTGTGATTTAATGTTGCAGTTGAATAAAATTGTTACTTTCAGTGTTTAGTGCTGGGACTGGGTGAATTAATCTCCAAGATATTGATACCACCCACTTGTTGTTTTTTGGTAAAAGGGTATGAAAACCAATCTGTCTATGTGTATTCATGTGTATTTGTACATCCTCTTCCAGTAAATTCACATGCTTAGCATAAAGGCTGATACATACTCAACAAGAACAGGACATGTGTTCTTGTTCTCAAGGTAGCAAGAAGTAATTTCTCTGTTCTCATGAAGAATGTAGCAGCCTTAAACCATTAACGCTAAAACACATGAGTAAATTAGTAATAGAACAGCATAAAAAGAAACACTTCACGTTCAGTCAAATATTTTCAGATAACTGAAATAGTTTCACTGTATGGATATTAACAATGATAAATATTCAGTATCCAGATCTCAATATTTTAATCCTCATCTTAGTGGTTCTCTTCAGATTTTAGAATGAATGATTTGGTGTTAGATTTTAATTAGGCATGCTCTTTAGTTATGGTGTAGGGTTATTGTAGTGGAGTTTTGAGTTTATATACATTTGTCATACTTGGGCCTTTAGTCTTGGTGTTCTGTTGGTATCTGGGTTTGGTTTAATATTGGTGTTTTTGGCTCTTATCTTGCCTTTTCTGTTTCCAAACTTTACTTCCTTTTTTTCTGTGAAGGTCTGTCCTTGGCCATTTCTCAATATGCCTTCTTGTGTGTACTTGTGTTTTTGTGTTCTTGTGAAACATCATTATCTGCTGCCGAAGTTCTGTTCCAATTCCAAGAAAGCATCTGAACAAGAACACATGACATACCTGGATTTCTCCTCACTCACCCCATTTTTATCAAGGATGCACCTAGCAGGGGCTTGTGTAGGCTTGAGATGGCAAAATATCCCACAATGCATTTCACGCCAACAATGAAAAGTAATAGAAGTGAAGAGAGGAGTAAATATAAAGTTATAACTTTATTTTTGTTTGACAGAATGTAGTTTTAAGATGTTTTTTATGTGAGGATATAGTTATAACTTTTTATTTGTAGTAAAGTTATAAAGAGAGTGTATTTTAAAATTTCCTCAGATGTTTTCTGAGATTTTTTTCTTCACACTTGTATGGAGCTTCATAAATGCAGCTGGCATACAGAAGTATAAAATCCACTAAAAACACATCTTATGATGTAATAGTTATGAAGACTTGAGCCGGAGCAAAATATGGCCTGTTCTCAGTTGTTTTAGTGTTATGGGTGTTTGTTTTTATGACCAATTCAACTGTAGATGTTATGTGTACAGTGTAATACATGTCAGCCTGCCAGTTCAGATGTGATGTCATCAAGAACCAACTACGCTGCTGTTCCAACTTCAGAGAGAGAGATGCGTTCTCGCATCGACCAAAGTACGTTCTTCCGACTTGTATTTGCAAGTACAGAGTTCTCAAGAACGCAAGTCTGTACTTGCATTCTTGAAAACTGAGAAATGTCCTTTGTCTTGTTTTCTGTTTTTTCCTCCCTTGTGCCCATCTGCACTGATTGTTTGCACCTGTGTCTCATCAGCCCTGTTAATATATCTTGTCTTGTCTTTCTGTTCCTCCCTGTTTGTTTGTTTTCCAATCTGTTTTTCTGCCCATTTATTTGGATGTCTACCTGGTTGGTTTTCCCCATTTTGCATTTTCTTTGTTTTTAGTTGGCAGTATTGTGGATTTCATTTTTTGGATTCCAGCCTATGCAGTGCTGTTTGTGTAATAAAATACTGTAGTTTGATACTCCTCCAGTCTCCTGCACTTGGGTCCTGCTCTTCTCAACTCATAACACCTTTTCTTTATTTTGAGGTTCCTATGATTTGGACTGTTATACATTTGTTCCCCTTCGACCATTATTATTTTGTTGTTTACCATCTTTTGTCCTTTTCAGTCCTCTCACCTCCTTTCCATCAGGTCCCCATCATCCCTGTCAATTTCTTGCCAATATCTGTAGGTCACATCTCTCTCCTCCCCTTCTTTGTCTTTGTCTCTTTGTGTTTTTCCTCTCGTCCATAATTCCTGCATTTCTCATCCTCGTGTATCTGTTGCTGCTTCTGTCTCTCAGAGGTTTTCCTCAGTTTCTAAATCAAGCTGACACCAAATGACAGGCCAAAAGGACTTCTTTCTGATGTAGGATACAGGAGAAAAGCGACTTATACTGTATGTCTGTCTTTCTATCTCTTATCTTTCTGCCAAACACTCAAGTCCCCAGTTCCCTCTTATTTCTTTTTATTCTAACTGGAATACAACACCATGTCTTGTGTGTATGTGTGTGTGTGTGTGAGTGAGTGTCACAGTTCCACAGGAAGGACAAAACTCATTTCTCTGGGGGACTCTGACCTGACTGTAGTTTAACTGGACTGACAGGAGTGCACTGCCACCACACACCTTCAGCGTCATTGCGTGTATGTATACATAGACATACATGTGTTCTTGCCCTGCAGAGATTAAAGAGTGACCATAGGTATCACATTCATTACCCCAAGATTACAAAGGATGTCTTCGCTCTTCCTGTTTCCTTATCCGTCAGCCTAATTATCTGTCAGTCTCTTGTTACCTTCTGTTTGTCTGTCGCTTTTGTTTTGTTTTTTTAACTGCAAGGCTGTGGAGTGTTGCTGTAATATTTAGTATGCAAAACCAAAGTTTATCTTTGGGGCGGGGGGGGGGTTAAGTGTTGGCCATGGGACCCTAAAGAGTTATAGCAACTACTTACCTATGTGTTGTGACTCAAAAACTAGATTCCACTTAAAGTATGAAACACATGCATGAACTACTGTGTTATAGAGGCTATAAAAGACGAGCCCCAGAACTGGGGTCAGTTGGCTCCCAAAGCTTGACTGAATACACTGTTTAGTCTGTATTGACATGTGTGTGTCTATGTATGTATGTATATATATATATATATATATATATATATATATATATATATATATATATATATATATATATAT
>JAOWBL010064799.1:5730-15730 GCA_028564865.1 Zenarchopterus dispar
ACGGCTGTCGTCCTTAAATTTTCCGTATCGTCCTTTTAGCTTCCTAAACTTTACCGACACCGCTCCAAAGTCCGACTATTGTTCACAGGCGTCCTTTTCCTCAACCGAATGGAAACTTTGTCTTTTAGTCGCGGGCAGTGACGTTTTTCTATCTGCCAATCAAAGGATTGTCATGTGACTCCAGTAGCTCCGCCCATTTTCCTACGGACCTCTAATTGAAATGGTTCGGTTCGGTTCTATGGGTCCCATTTGTAATGGAAACACCCAAAATGCCGTACCCAACCGTACCGGCCCGGACAGAACCGCTCAATGGAAACAGAGTTTAATGGTCCCACCACAGCATTTCAACTTTCACTTTACATAAACTAGATTCTTGATATTTTTAGTCATTCTGATGTAATTTTTTTTGGTGTTCTCCGATTATTGACCTTTCTCTTCCAGGGAACAACTTCACCCAAACCTTTTCTGTTAGATGGTCTCACAACCGCCTCAAGAATGGGGGTTCGTGTTTGACTCGAGGCCTGTGGATGCAAAACAACCCCAAATAATAACTCCTCCACCGCCGTGCCTGACTTATGAGCTGTTTCTGCTGAAATTCTGGGTTTGGTTCATCTCCACCGTGTCTCCAGGACCTTGGTCCAGAAGTCTCATGGTTTGCAGACAAAAGAGGCTACGATCATGACAACTCTTCTGAACCAACCACACTGTTCCAGTCTTCTTCTAATTGTGCCTCACTGAGCTTTTTAAATAGAAAACTTGTGAACTTTAAATGCATCAGTTGACCCTCCTGATAAGTTCATGTGTGTTCCTCAGAGGACGAAACCAGAAGTCACAACAATTGTTTTTCTAAGACCGTGGCTTATGTCTTTCCCCCTTGGCATTGTGTTATATGTTTCATATGTCCTTGTACCTGCTATGATCAGATTTTGATGTTTAACACAGTAAAAAAGTAGTAACTTTTACATTTTTCTGCTTTTTTATTACTGATGTATTTGTACATAAATACCATTTATTGATCAACTGATTGATTATCAGGCCTTTATCTACTTTTGTTCCAGCGCACTGCTTTCTTACTTCTTGGCCTTGCGAGGCGTGATGTTGAACGGAGGTCCAGGTGGTCCCAGAGACTTGGGAAAGAGGTCCACCCACATCATCAGACGCCCCTGACACCGACAACCAATCAGAGGACAGGAATGGAAACGAGCAAGAAAGGTGACAAAGACGCAGAATCCAGCTCAAACAGTGATAATCACGCTGACAGTGTGTGTGTGTGTGTGTGTTTTACCTGCTCTATGTCCGGCTGGAGTGGGTTGTACAGTGGTCTGGTTTCCACGTGTTCTGGTACCAGGCCCAGTTTCCTCAAGATGTGAAGGGACAACCGCTCCTTGAGTGGACCGAGGTGACGCATCGATGTATTTTTGTCCTCTGAGAGCACACACACACAGTTCTGGGTTCAAACAGAGGCCATTACTCTTTAAATGGTAAAGATGTTGGAGAGGAAGCTCTTAATTTAAAAAAAAAAAAAAAAAAAAAAATCAGTTTTGGCCGATTGTTTTTTCTTTTGTATTTTAACTGCATCTTTGCTGAAAAATGCAAATATCAGGCTCCTTTCAAAGGTTTGAGAACATAAACCTAACGTTGACCTTGACTTCGAGCAGAGAGGAAATGATGTAAACCTGAAGGGAAGGAAACAAGGGAAATTCATATGAGGAAGCAAAAAAAAGGGAAGGATATATGAGAGGACAAAAGAGGAGGGAGACGACAAAACCTGGAAAGGGATGCAGTAGTTTGAGTTTGCTGGTTTTTGGAGGTTTCTTTCGCAACATATTGAGATTTTTTTAAAATTAATACTAACTTTTAAAACATTTTTCTACACTAGTTTGGATGCTGAGCTGCGTAACGCCGTGATGATGGCATGATCAAATCACACGACATTTAGTAACACCCACTAGATGCAAATTTGTATAAATATGCAAACAACTAATTAAAACGTGTTTTATAAGAAAATTATTATTTGGGTTTGGTTTTACCTTGATTTCACTTTATTGACCACCTGAATGTCTACATATGCAATCTAAACTCATATTTCCATTCTTCAACAAAGTTTGCAAAAGAACATATGTTCTTTAGTGTTAAAAAAGTTGATTTTCTAAAGTTTTTTTAATTAAACATTTTGCAGCATACAATCTAGTATGTTAAATGTAGAAACTAACTACAACTATGGTTTATAAAGATATATGAAATGAAACCAAAGTAGCTTCAAAGCCACAGGCCTCCAAGGGTTAAAGTCACTCTATGTAGCAGCATCACTTCTGACCACATGGGGGCAGTAGATCCCAAGAAAGTTCATGGGTCAGCTCCTGGTTTGGGACACGATCACGTGCACCTCTAGTGGATCAAAATGGTATTACAAGCCGTGCAGGTCCGTCCCCACTCGTTACACCATGTGGTCAGAGTGGATTTAACAGATATCTGCTGGCAATTGTGGACGTTTTTAACATCTCCTATTATAAGTAACCATGACAACAGGAAATTTAAGTCCAAGTAAAGCCCAGATTCATGAATGTAGTGTAGATATTTAAAGATGAGTAGGTATAAAACAGAAGAATAGGGAAGTTTAAACCATTTCCTCTCTGGATTAACATGGAAAAGTCAAATAAATAAATGAATGAATAAATAAGTAAATAAATAATTAAAGAGGTGAATTTTTGTGTACTTCATCAGTTGAAAGTATATTAGAACATAAAAACATGTCATTGGGAGCATCATTTTATGATTGACAGCTGCATCACAGCTTGTGGCGATAAACAGGTTGTTTAATTTAACTTAATTTTAGCTACGCAGCACTTTTGGTGAACTTCACTTCTGATTTGTGAATAAAAACCTTAGAGAGCACATTCATTTGGATTTTAACCTCCTAAGACCTAGCAACCACCACATTTGGATTATTATTTAATTTTTTAAACTAATTTATTCTCAATTTTTCCTTTAACAATAAAATGTCCCTTTAGTGATCAATATAGTGATATTCACTTAACTTCAAAGGGAAATAAACTGATAAAAAAAGTTTATATTTTCATAAAAGAGACTGTTAAAGAGTCAGAGGAGAGAGAAAAAGATGACAGGAAAAGTCTGAAGAAAGAAAAAAGGAGTAAAAATGGATGAGGATCAGAAGAAAAACAGAAGTCAGAGGAGAGGAAGAGGAGTGTTTGACGGACAGCAAGCTGACGCACAGTAACCGTGGCAACTGTGGAAAGAGAACACAGGAGCACTCCTCACTAACCCAGAGATGACCGAGATGTTGATTTTGGCGCAAACACACACACACACACACACGACTGTACCATAAATCACCATGACGACAACCATGACCTTGCATCACGCAGCCATGAAACATATGTGTGGGCTCAGTTTGTGTGTGTGTGTGTGTGTGTTCATGTGTGTGTGTGAGGGAGAAAGAAACGAATCCTGAATATTTATCTCATCGCCCCACTCCTCAGGTGGTCCTGTGGTTTCCCCCCCTCCCTCACCTCTCAGAGGAGGGAGGGATGGGGGAGGAGAAGAAGGTAAGTGATGGAGGGAAAGAAAGAAAGTGAAGAAGAGGCAAAGAGGGATGGGAGGGTTAAAGGGAACAAATTCAGGAGTCTTCACTCAGTCACTCTTTTTCTACACTTGCTTTCACGAGTCTCTTAAACCTGGTTTACACTTCTGAGTCACAAAAAATCAAGAGACGTATAAAAAGAGGAAGGAGAGACGGTGGAAAAGACAAAGTCACGGAGGGGTGAAGGGAAGTGCAAAGCCGAGCAGTTACCGTGACGACATGAGCGAACTTTTACTACGTAGCAACAACTTAGTGGAAATTACCTGCAAATGTGTTAACGTGAGGTTGTGATGGACAGGCGAGCAGGATGAGGAACGTACGGAAAATTAACAAATATTAACGTAAAGCGACAACTGCACAATGACGTAATCTAGCAGCTCAGTGGTGGTGCTCGAAAGAGCTTGTTTTCAGTCCAAACATTTACACGATTTTTCTAATAATCCACCACAGGTCGCAGTATCAACACTGAGATCACAGAAACTCCCACCAAATTACCTCATTACACCAGGAGCTCATCAAACCGAGGCCACTTTCAGTTCACTTACAGCTAATTTAGTCCAGATTACAAAAGCCCGTTTCACTTTACTCATTTAAACATAACAGACGTTTATCCAAGTCCTCGTATCAGCTGTAACAAGATGCTGCTGTTTATCGTTCGTCTAAACTTGTGTTATGAGGAATAAAATAAAACTGAAAACTGAGGAGGAGAGAAAACAGGAAGAGGAAGGGAAAACACGAGGAAATGATGAGAGAACAAACACCTGGTGGGTAAATATTTAAATTATTGCATTTCTCATTCTCTCAGACTACACTTAATAATGTATTTACACCGACACAGCAGGACTGAACCAAGCCCCTAGTGGTCAGTTGAGGAAGTTCAGTTTTTCCTATTTCCTTCCTCCTGAAAGTCAAAATGTTGATGCATGATTACATCCATCCATCTTCTACACCCACTGGGTCACGGGGGTCTGCTGGAGCCAGGGACACCTGGCATGGGGACACCTGGACAGGTCGCCAGGGAACCCACGCACCCACGGGGAGAACATGCAAACTCCACACAGAAAGACTCCCACCACGCCGGGAGTCGAACCAGGAACCTTCTTGCTGCAAAGAAACAGTACTAACCACTAACCCACCTTTCTTCAGACCTGTGAGGCGAGGGTGGAGAGGCTCGGCTTTCCTACCAGGTAGTTATGGACTGGCCTTGGGTAGGGGGTTCCCCCCGATGCCACTTGGATATAATATAAATATAAATGCTGGTAGGAGACCCCAGGGAAGACCCAGGACATGTTGGAGGGACGATGTCTCTCAGCTGGCCTGGGAACACCTCGGGATCCCCCCAGATGAGCTGTGGAGAAGGAAGTCTGGGCCTCCCTGGTACTGCCCCCGCGACCCGACCACGGATAAGTGAAGAAGATGGATGGATGGGATCTTTTTTTTTTTAAGCCTTGCTAATAAGTATCCAGGGTTAGCTCTGAACCCGTCTCCCGTCGGTACCCGTGATGTCACCCACCCAGGTCTGCAGCGGTGTATCGCTGCCCTCTGAAGCGGACCGCGTCCTCTTCGTACACGGGTTTCCGCAGGTTTCGCCGCTCGCACAGTCGGCACAGCAGCTGCCGGGGAGTCAGCTGGTCTCGCCACTGGTTCACCCCCGACCTGTCAGGTGAGCAGGACACGTATGGAGAAACAGATCTGGGAGAACGAGGTTTAAACCCTGAAAACGGAGAAAAGCTTCCCTCGGTTTGGGTTTGGGTTTAATTCCGCCCCACGGACAGGTGGAGGTGTGTACTCACACGCAGTAGGACTGGGGGAGGCCGCACATGGACCCGTATTTGGACAGGAAGCGGTTCTCCAGGTCGATGAGGGTCTCGCCGATCTTCTCGTCCTTGGTGAGCATGTCGTGGTCATACAGCATCACCCGGAGGTCCTTCTCCAGCGGGAGGGAACAGGTGAGCTCGAACATCCTGGAAAACACCATCCGTTTGTGGTTCTGTTTGGTTCTGTCACAAATCGAGCCTCGACGGCTTATTTTTATCACTTGATCTGCAACATCTGGCCTCCACAGATCAGAGTTTAGTCATTTAATGTCCTAAAGATGTGCTACGATCACTTCCTAACTTAACTAAGTTAGGAAGAGGTGACTCTTGAAAAGACGTCCTTAAAAACAAACAAAAAAAACAAACAAAAACAGCTAACATTAAACTTTATTTCATCAGTTCGACTTTATCGCCACGATCTTTTTATTATCTCCACGTTCACTTCAGCGCCAACATCGTTTCTATCACCTGACTGTTGCTAGGTAAACAAACAAACAAACAAACAAAAAACACCCACTGGTGCGCATTAAATGGGACAAGGAGGAAACAAACATTAAAAGGTTCCTAGTGCAAACATAAATGTTCCTGGTGTCAAACGATACCATAACGAGCCACTTCTAGTGATCAAAAATACTTTATTAAAATTTAAAGGAGATTTATGGATGAGTTGCGTGGGTGGAAACGTTAGTAAACGTTAGTTAACTCGATTGAACATTACTGAAGCCTGTTACAGTGGCTGTGGTCAAACTGTGTCTTTCTTTTTATCTCTTGGTGATTTTTTCCTTTTTTTACTGAGCTTTTATCTGATGAAAACACCAATTTTATTTATTTATTTATTCTGCTGATTTGAAAGGGTAAAGGAAGTTCTGCTAGCTCTTCCATCCTCCTGGAGAGCTCCCATCACGCCAGAAAGTTGTTTACATGTGGTGACAAAGCTTCCCAAAAATCCAGCCGATGACCTGAATAACCGCCAGATCCTGAACAGGACACGTCAAAGATGGAAAAGCAGAAGGAAAAGACAGAACAAAAACAGCTTCCAGGTAAGAAACTTCAGCCACAATCTTCTCGTCTGTTGTCATTTATTGTTGTGTATTTACGTAGCAAAACAAAACTTTGTGTTTACTTTAAAGGTGTAAGGCTAAAGGTCATCTTTAGATTTTTCAGTTTCACTCAGGTGTGATTTGTTGCCCACTGTGGGAGCTGTGGTGGGTCATTAGTTTGAGTGTAGCGACCCCTGCTGGCAAAAGACCAAAAAAAAACAAAAAAACAAAAGAAGGTGGGAACAGAGAAACTCAAAAGAGGAGCTTGACATAAATCTGTCAGCCTGCTGTAATGAATTCAGTACACAAAACCTTCAATATGTGAGTGGAAAACATTCCCTTCATTTGAGTCTGATTTATGTTTCTGAGCTGGAAAAAAGCAAATCCACCCGCCAGTTAACAGGTGTAATAAGAAGGAGAACATGCCTGTGTGTTGTAAGGTAAATGTAATAACATAAACAGCTTCCTGAATGACAATACCCCTCATTAACGTTGCTATCATTCATTATTGACTTTAATTAAAGGGAACTTTTTGAAAGAACAAAAAGCTTCAGGATGAATTGAAGAAGCTGACGGGTCAGTGAGATGAGTATCGTCCTCCAGTCAGATGGTTGGTGGATCAATCCCATCACAGACTCAGACAAAACAACTATATATCACATTTTCAGGCTATTATTCATCTAATAAATAAAATATATTGTAGGTAATACTAAGTACCCCTCAGATCAAATAGTTTATAGTTCCACCTTTAGGAGCAACAACTAAATGTTATCATTTCCTGTGTGACTTAATCAGTCTGTTTGAATTGTTTTAGAGGCTTTCTGTCCATTTTTCTTTACAAAGTTATTTCAGTTCATTAAGGTTTTTTATATTTACTTAAACAATTCTCTTTAAGATTATTATATTATTCTCTTCCTGACTTTCAAAGGTTTAAAGTTGACTTAAAGTGTCAAATAATCAATTTTTAGTCCAAGAGGGGCATAAATGATAAAGCTGTAAATAAAGGGTTTAAAAGAGGAGAAAGTTGGCATAACAAGAGCTTTAAAAACCGTGCTCGACAGCTGGATTGAGGTGTTTCTGCTGAAAAGTTTTGACTGGTTTCCCACCGAACACCCTGTTTACTCTGGTCTCTCCTGTCCATCGAACAGAAGACCTGAAGTTTCTTCAGATGAATTGTTACAAACCTCAGACAGAAGACTCTTCCACCTGGCAACTGTGGTCATGGACGTCAGCGTTCAGAAGATATTTTAAAACCCTTTTCAGACTGATTTCTCAGACAAACATAAAGCGGTTGTAGAAGAGAAACAAAAAGACCAACAGAATCTTTCTGCAGAGAAACTGCACATACTTTCCAAAGACAGGGTCCAGAGTACAGGGGATGTAGTCCTCGTGGTCACTGATGGTCTTCTTCGCCAGCGTGATCTTCACGTAGGGGTCACACTGAAGAGAAAACACAACAAAAGCTTTCTGCTCTATATATATATATATATATGTGTGTGTGTGTGTGTGTGTGTGTGTGTGTATATATACACACACATATACATATATATATATACATACACATATATATATATATGTATATACATATATATATATACATATAATATATACATATATATGCATATATATACACATATACATATACATATATACATATATATGCATATATATGTATATATGCATATATATATATATATATATATATATATATATATATATGCATATACATTATTTAGTTCAATTAATTTAACTTCACTAGATATAAATTACTTTTTGAACATTTCTTTTAACAAGTATCACTGAATTCACGACAGATTAAGTCAACATTCCTTTATTTGTCTGTTTTATTTTCTCATGTTTTATAGTTAAACTACATCTTAAGCTGTTATCTGATATTTTTCTTCCTACCTTTCCATTTGTGTCTTTAGGCTGTAGTCCCTGAGCTTGGATGATGTAGACCCGGACCAGACAGTCCTCGATGCCGTTAGGAGGAAGTTTCCTGAACCGTCGGGGGGGAAGAGGTGCCGACGGGTCATCTGGAAGCGGGTAGATCTTTAACATGCCCTGATCAATACGCAAGACAAGAAAATAACCATCTCACATGGTGAAAGGAGCGACAAAAAAAATTACGAAATGTACCTTTTTATTTTGGATCTATTTTATATTTTCTGATTTGATACACTCACTGGACCGAGGTCAAGCTCGTCAGTTAGAGGTTGGATGTGTTTTTAATTTTAGAACTGACTGAATTCTTGGTGTTTTAGATTTAAAGCCTCGGTCACAAAGGTTCCTACGAACAGTGGGTTCGTACGAATCTCGCAGTTCGTGTGAAATCTGGAGTTTGTAGACATTTGTGGAGAGGGGGATAGTTTCCTACAGCCTTTTTAGGAACTCTGTACAGCTGCTGTTCGATTCTCAAGAGCAACTTGAGGTATTCTTGAGAAAATGAGGTGATTTTTTTTTTTTTTCTGCCGCATGCTGGTCATAGAGTTTATCCGATCTCTGTAAAGGTGCTGCAGAACCTACCGTATATTTACGGTCATCTTATGAAAACTGTTGTGGGAAGATGGCTGTTCAGGATCCCTATGCACAACTCATGGCAATCTCAAGTTGATGGTAGGAACATCTTACAGCTTTCGGGACATTTTGTCAGGCTATATAAAGTGGCGGGTGTCCAAAATCTCCAAACATATGTGTCTTGATCGTTTTATATGCTGGCCGAGCGGCTCACGTATGACGTACTTACAGAGGTATACAGGGAGATGCACACTTCCGCCTTACGCATCTCTGTTCGAAAGCCATTCATGGGAACGCTCTAAGATCCCCTCAAGAACAACTTAATGTGTTCTTGTGCCATATGTACAAGAACATGGTCCGTTCTCTTAGGTTGTTCCAAAGGTATTTGTCTGTTGGCTCTCTGACGCGGCTTTTTCGTAGAAAATCTTGGACATGATCATCGACCTGGCCATGAACTTTGGAACGAGCTATGAATGCTGGATTCTTATAAAGCTGCCTTAAGGAGGCCATAGGAAAAGGTCCAAAAATCATTAGTAGAGTGTTGGTACGGATCATTGTGACTGAGGCTTTAACAAGATCCTGGGAATGTTCCTCAGAGATCTTGGTTTAAATGAACATCATAGCATCACAGTTTCTGTAGATTCATGATACATGATCGTCTGTTCCACCACATCCCAGAGGTGCTCTGCTGGATGGAGATCTGGTGATCTCCATGTTCCATGTGTGCATTATTCACACATGGAACATGGTCAGCAACAATGCTCAGATGGGATGTGGTCTTGAAATGATCCTCAGTTAGTAATAAGGAGTCTAAAGTTTGCCAAGAAAGTATCCCTCACTCCTCTACACCAGCAGCAGCTCGAACTGTTGAACCATGATGGAGTCAGAAATGGAGACTCATGAAACCAGATGTTTCCCCGTCTTCAGTCATCTAATCTTCAGTTTCCAGATCTTCTGCTATCTGCAGATTCAGTGATGACCTTCAGCAGGTCTTGGTTATAACAAGTCTCTCTTCCATCTCAAAC
>JAOWBL010064831.1:4743-18180 GCA_028564865.1 Zenarchopterus dispar
TCACAATCAGTTTCATGTGTTGATTGAGCCCCTCTTTCTCTGATTTGTCCCTCACACCGGAAAAGCTGGAAGCATTGATTTCATTAGGCACAGGAGTGTGGGGCTTTCTGTTTGCCTTAGCTGCATTCCTCACATACCACCCCCCACACCCTCACCCCCCAGCCTGCTCCCTGCCTTCCCTGCCGGGCCGGTCACCACGCAGCAGCTTTTCCCCAAAAAAATGTAAATGCTGCTATTGTGAGAGGCGTTATCAATACCTGCAACAAGAGCACATGGTGCCACCTTTCTGTCCCAGCATGCTGCTCTAATGTTGTGATCCAGTGCTCCCAAACCCAGGCGCTGTCTGGTTGCTTGAGCTAATAATAAGCTTTGGCGACCTAAATATCAGGACCACTTGTCTTGTCCTTTTTATGTTTTGTAAAAAAAAAAAAAAAAAAAAAAAAGAAAAGAAAAGCAATCATAAACTGCTGGCTTGCTGAGGCTGTTGATTCAATATTCTGCTTTCCCAGACGCCTCCAGGTTTCCAATCAGGTCTGTGTGAATTCACATGTGTAATGACTTGACTGCTGCCTCCAATAAGGGAAATTCGGAGGGGAATTCATGGGAGAGAAGCTGAGAAGCTTCACCACTTGTGATTTTGGTGTCACTATGAAGGATTTCAGCTGGAAATATATTTTTTAAAAAGGGCAAAGGAAACTATTCAGAATGATTTTACATCGCTTAAATTCTCTCTACTTTAGGACAGCCAAAAATGAAAACTACAGCAATCACTCCCAAACCACACCTCTAACAGGAAATGTTTCCAGGAGCCAACTTGACCCACTTTCATATGTAAAGCTTTTTTTTCTTTGTTTTTTCTATTTGTCAAATTGTGTGTATAATCCAGTATGTCTCGGCGTCCAACTTTGTCTCTGAATAGCAAAGACTTCCCTTCTCTTTGTGTGTAGTACAACACTGCATTTCCTCGAGATATCCTCAGTGAGACAAACAAAAGATACCACATCCTGGTGAAAGGTAGCTGAGATTTTATGCATGACACTTCACTCTCTCGCCTCGGTTTGCTTAGTAATCTCTTTGGAGTGACTCATTGCATGTTCCTAAAATGCCATTTCACGGATACACTAGTGCAAACAGTATTTTATCTTACTTTATCTTTGATTGGCTCCAGCTTACTCTTTCTTCGTTTTCCTTTCACATAACCCCATTGATCAAACACATTCCTTCTCTGTGGTTTGCAGTTCTGCCAACAATCTCAAATATGACCTCAGCTGATTAACTGCAGGAAAAGCTCCTGATCTAATGTTCTGCTACATTTTCGGAACTGATTTTTTGTTTATACAAAAATGTTTTCTCAAATTTGGAAATCAATGATGAGATTCAGTGAGTTCACGTGAGTCAGCATCGATATGAAATGAAGACTTCAAGTCTGAAACTAGAACAAATCAGGTGCTCTGGAGAGAAGAGGGAAGTGATCTCCTCAAGTCTTCTTGAGTCCACCGGTGTCCACTCCAGATCAGAGGTGGGAAAGCATAGTCAAAATAGTCAAAGGGCCACACAGTGGACAATTTAACTAAAACACGGGCAGTTTCCAGCCGCCTCTGTCATCTCATCTTACTAAAGTTTACTATCAGACAGACACGTTCTCAGTTTTTAGATTAGCATATTAGCATATCCATTTGGATTAAAATCAGAATCAGAATACTTTTACTATCCCGAAGGAAATTGTTTAAAAGTGGGCTATTTGGGTACAGAGTGGACCTGGGTTTGAAATGGGCAAATATCACGACTCCCTTATGCTTTCACTATAAAGATCCCTAAACAGGAAGCCTATCTAGACCAAATATGAGGGGTTTATGAGGGCTACAAGTGGACTAAAAGGGCATGGGCTGAGAAATTGCAAAGGTCCTATATAGTTTCAGTAACATGTGCCCCACATTAGAAAATTAACCAACTGGGCCCCAGCAGATCCCAGTTAGAGTCTGTATGGACAATCACATGTATGGCCACCTTGGAACCTGCAGAAAACCCAAATGGGACCCATGTTGCAGCTCACTTTTAGCTCAGATGGGGCCCATATACAGAAGTGCTGCCTGCTTTAAGGCCATAAAATCAATAAATGTGACAAATGGTGATTAAAACAAAAATATTAAAATGCATCTTTTCTCTTTCTTGAAGCACTCATTCTAGTTTTGGTTCTGCAGTATGAACTGATTCATCCCAGACCTGTCCCAGGATGAGAAAATTTATGGTCCAATAAACAGTTCTTCAAATAAATAAAGGGGCAGTATGAAGTTTAAACTCTTTTTTCAATATCTCTAAGAATCATTACCAAAGTCTGATGTCTTTGTTTTGTTTTTGTTTTATTTTGCCTGAATTTAGATAGCCAAGGGGCCACAGCTGTTTCCAGGGCCCATGTGTGCCAGTCTGCCAAAGGTTTCATGGAATTGTGGGTAATGTATGTACCAGATTATACCAGGAAGAAGAAGGCGCAGAAACAATCTGATTAGATTTTGGTACTCTTTCAGAGCAGCCCGTCATGAATATGAAACATTACGTAAGCGCAGTGTTAATCAGTACACGCTTTTACAGTTTAACCTAAAAGTCCAAAAGTCACATGATAAGCAAATGAAAGCTCCTCTAAGTAACAAATTAAATGTGGTAAATAACCATATAAGAGGTCAGCCTGTGTAAAGTCACTGAATATTGGTGGCAGAGCTAAAATATTTGGTGTGTAATTGTGTTGTTTACTTTATAAAAGGGCATCAAGTTGTACGAGCTGATACACAGTGGCCATGGATTTCACAAAAAAAAGTAAATGCTTTCTCTTTGACTGTCTTGTGGAGTGTCACTGTGCATCCTCAGAGGTTTGTGAAACGTTCTGTTTCCTGTTCCTCTCAATATTCCCTGGAGGGTTGTGTTTCCATTTTCATTGATTTACAAAGTACAACAGTGACTGAAAACAGTGACAAGACGAACAGTATCATCACATTTGTACACCAGTTGTACATTACCTTTACAAACGTCTATTAGATGTTAAATGCTGGTACCTGGTTGAGTGGATGAGTGTGTGTGTTTGGGTGAAGGGTTTAATGTTCAACCATGTTGCTCATCTTTCAAGAGTGGTTGCACAGGAATGTAACAGTCTCTGAAGTGCTCCAAAGCATTCACTGTGGATCAAAGTAAAGCCACAGCTGGTACTGGCTTAGAGTCCAGCTGTGAAATAATTGGCCCTGTTGTTTAAGCATTACAATGCTAATGTGCATCAGTGTGTCAATGTGTGTGTGGGAGTGTGGTTAAGTCCCATAAAGCCTATTATTGATGAGAGCAGAAGTCTCTTATCAAGGCTTAAACTCCTGCAGGGGATTTAGCCAGGAGCAGTGTGGCATCATTATCATATGCCATGATCATTTTCACTTTGTACTTAATGCCCTGCGTGTGTGTGTGTGTGTGTAAGTGCAGTGTGAGTGTGTGGTCCTTGACTCACATCTGCAGCTTTCTTCTCAGACAGTTCCAGTTTCTCCTGAGCATCCTTAAGGCCCTCAGAGAATTTGTCCAGTTCATCCTCCGTCTGCTTCAGCTTCTTTTGGAGGTCCAGCAGCTCCTCCTCCAGCTGCAGCAAGACAGAATGTCAGCTCAACTGGAACTTGTGTTTTCACTCAGAGCACACTTGATCTCAGCTTTAAAGGAATGCTTTCTTCCTTTCAGCTAATGCTAAGATTTTGCCTAAACTTCTTTCAAATAAATTGACATCACCAAAACAAATATTTCTTTTCTTTATTATTTTTTTTATTTTAAAAATTCCATCAGCTTGAAAGAAGTAAGATGGATGCACTCCCCTGGGTTTTGACTTTTATTATGTTTGTATTGGATTCAAGTATCGGTTTAGTCTGACAGCAAGCTGTTGAAGCCAAGTTTTTTTGGTTTTTTTTTCCAGAGTCAGACTGCTGATAGCACAGCAGCTGATTAGGAAGTCTAATTGTGTGCATGGGTCTCACTAAAATATTCTGTGGCCTGAGAAAATGTGGAATTAACTGGTTTTCTAAATGAATTTCCCACAAAAATGACATAAAATGTGATCTGGTCTCCATCTAAGTCATTAATCTAGACAAACACAATCTGCTTAATATGATAGCATACAAACAATTAGATCTTCTTGTGTCTTCATTAAACACATCCAATAACTGTAGGAAAAAGTTTATGAATCCCTGGAGTTAATGGCTGGTCAAATCTCCTTTGACAGCAGTAACTTCAAGCAAGCACTTTCAATAGCTCTGGATCAAACCTGCATTATGTTTAGGAGGACTTTGGACCATTTCTCTTTACAGAGGGGTCAGACAAATTTGAAGGACGTGACAATATTTACATCTCTGTGGGGTTCAGGTTTGGGGTTTGACTGGGCTACTCCAAAAGGTGGATTTACTCTTTCTAAAGAACTTCCGCTTGGTGATGTTTAGTAGTCCAGACTGTAAGGCAGTGAAGAAAGCCCAAATCAAGATGCTCCCTCCACCATACTTAATACGTTTAATGTTTGTAGGCTGTGACCTTTTTGTATCATACATCCATCAGAGTATTCCTCCCAAACATTTCAACTTCACTGCTTCATTACTCCACAAGTTATTTTCCAGTAGTGCTACAGATTTTCAAGCTTCTTTAGTTGTTACTAGTAGGGTTCTTCCTTACGTCCCTGAGGGTTTTGTGTTGTGCCTTGCCTGGGGGTCCACTTTTAGGAAGAGTACTGATCTGTAAACAGTTTGTCTGACTGTGTACTGATCATCCCTAAACACTTTGAGATAATCATACATTCCTGTCCAGCCTCATGCAGCTCAGCTACTCTTGATCGTCTATCTCCTTTTTGTAAGGCATGCTTCACATTAGGAGATGCTTCTTAAGAACAGCTCATTTCAAGTTTTATCAAACAAAGTAGCTCTAAACTACATCCCCAAAGTAATTTCATTAATTCAACATTAGTTGTACAAGCTACTGACTCCAATTAGCTTTCACCAAAATAATTAGTCTACTGGTTGCTTTACTTTTTCCTCCATCTCTGTGAACTTTAAAGTGTCTTTAAAGTTTTACAACTTAAGAACAATGTGTTTGTCTTTTTTGTGACTTAGATAAAAATTAGATTACATCTGAGATCAAATAAATGCAGGAAACCTGTTAATGCGAAGGAGATTACTTTTTCTTACCGCTGTCTACGTGTGGTAGCATTACAGTAAAGGGAAATGTTAAAGTAGTAAAGTTTAACCTTGTCTGTTGGCTATGGTTGCAGAATATTCAAAATGTCGAAGGTGTGTATTTTACGAGAGTTTGTTGTGAAACTTTAATGGCTTGATTTATGGATTAAATCTATAAGTCCCACATTCTGGAGGGAGACTCTTTGACAGCATTTACATATTTAGCATCACTGACTGATGGTAATGTTTGCTGTCATTTTCTTCTGACAAAAACTCTTATTGCAGTCAACACCTCTCTCTCTCACTAACTCACACAAACACACATGAAAACACACACATACACTAAAGCCAACACAGGGTTAAGTGTTTCCCCCTAATAAGTATTTGTCTGATAGTCCTGCTGAAATCCACTCTGCCATTTTCTCCTTGTGTCTAAAAATACGCTTGTTATCAGTGAGAACAGATGTCTGGAACCACAGGTCTAATGTGTGTGTGTGTGTGTGTTTAATCTTTCATTTGTTTATGTAAACCTTTCATTTGAATGCATATAATTCGTGTTTTTTATCTTGACACAGCCTTGATGACAGACGTCCCCTCAGCCAGAGACCCTAACTGGTCCAGGTGGGATATTACCGCTTTATTAACTCTGAAGAACAAATTCAAGCACTGGTGGTCTCATTACCTGAACTGGCTGGTATCAGGGGCAGCGTGATAACCTTTATTAGTGTCTGTCTAAGCCTCAATGTAAACAGTTTTAACACCAACCAACTGCACAAAAATTAATCTACAGTTGATCTTCGTCAGTAGTTGTTGAGCATTTATGTCCCTTTTTTTTTTTTGGTGGTGGCATTTCAGCTTATGTGAAATACTTTGGTTACAAATTATCAGACTATCGCCTGAGCGATTGAGTGTTTGATCCTGAGTCATAAAAAATAGAAAAGTAAGAAGAAATTGTTCACATTTGAAGACATCTAACTTACCTCTGAGGAAGTGTGTTGTATGTATGTAGAAATAATAAAAGTGATAAGTGTTTATAGACTGTTTCCTTGAAAGTATGTCTGGTATGCCATCAATGTTTTGATTAACGTAAGAACTTGACAAAGAAAATCTTTTTAAAGAGAAACATAAGAACTTGAGTTGATCTAACTGTACATATTTCTTTCAGCATATATAATTTTATTTTAATATGGATTTAAATCTCTGATTATTATTTTCTGATGCCGGTTTACTAATTACACATGGGGTTTCTTGCCATGTTTTTTGCTCTGTATTTCCCTCCGATTTTACTTTTTTTCCCCAGATATGATTCAGAGCTCCTAAGACGGCAGGCATACGTCTGCTGACCCAGCTCCTGACCCAGCTTTCTTTTCCCACCTGTTTGCATTTGTCCTCTGCTGCTTTCTTGTCTGTCTCTGCTTGCTCTGCCCGGTCGATGGCGTTCTCCTTGTCCAGTTTCAGCATCTGCATCTTCTTCTTGATGGCCTCCATGGTGGCAGATTAGTTTGATTTCCTTCGCTGAGATGTGGAAGTGCACCTTGAAAAGTTTTGCCTGCTGTAGTATTGAGATGTAGGAGAATTAGCCCTGCAGAGGAAAACTTGTGTCAAACAAAGCTGCAGAGAAACGGTGGAAAGGAAAGAGACAGAAAAGCAGAAACAGAAGGAAGGAGACAGAGAGAGATGTGAAAAGAGATGGAGAGCCCAGCCCTATATGGATAGTTATTTGAACACTAAACAGAACCTACCTCCAGTCTGTATTCTCCCTCTCCTCCTCCTTCTCCTCCCATGTTCTCAGCCTCCCTCCCTCTACCATACCTCCCTCTCCATCTTCTCCCTCTCTGTCCATTCCTCCCTCCATCCATCCAATCACCACTCTGCATCCACTCCATCCCTGGCTCCCTGGCTATCACGCTCTCCGACCCACACTCCACCCTATCACACCAAACTCTCTGAGGAATGGCCTGGCTGCTCCGCTCTGCTCACTTACTCTTCAACTGTGGCATATCTCCTTATTTGGCTCGCTGTGTTTGCACAAAGACATGGAGATAAAACAGCCAGGTTCTGTTTCCACATTTAACCTCCTGTCAATGGTTCAGCATCTCGCTGGCACACAGCATCTCACACTCAAGGCCTTTAAGAGTGTGTACACTTTTAGATAAGGACACATGCAAAGTAGAGGGAGGGTAGGTGTGAGATATAAAGAGGCACATTTGAGATCCCAAATGTGTTGCTGTTGTAATATTTACTGGAGGTGTTGCCTTTCCCAAATTACGGATATATTGATGTAGTCTGAAATACAAACACAACTAAGAACATGCAAACATGAATGATTAGAGAAATATTTTTTCAGGGATTACTTTGAGTCATTCAGAACTCAAATTCTGCAAATCCACTCCTCCCTTAGGTCATTATATCACAGCAACGTGATGTAAGCAGCTACCATGTATTTTAAATGTGATCATGGGGACAATCAAGAAAATCTGACCAAGACGTGAAACACTTTCTGAAATATGAGCATTGAATTCTGTAGACCTGATATTTGAGTCTGATGAGTGAGGGATGAAAGCGGACTGGGAGGGTGTGTTCACATGAACAAAGGTGACCAGTGTGTACAGCAGCTTAATAAGCCATAGAAAGTAAGTAGAGCAACTGAAAGCACTTTTATGTAGGTTCACATGGTTGAATGGATACTAATGTGTACTGCAAGCTTACATGCAACTATTTTAATAGCTAATGCCAAAAAAGTGTATTAAAACCTGAGGATGGCTGCAAGAGGCTGCAGCAAACCCCCTTGATCCTGAATAGGAAGAAGCAGGTATTGATAACCGAAGGATGGAGCTGCTAAAACCTCATTCGCTACTATAATGACTTCCAGCTTTGTACTTTTTATAATGATATATATTATACTGTTTTAGGATTCAGCTACATTCAGTCTTAAACACCCAAGATTATGTTGGAAGAAAAAATACTGACACATTAACAGTTGCCTACAAACAACAAATACAGCTTGAGCTGAAAGTGAAACGTAAGGTGCCACATTTTGAGGAATCTGACTCATATAGAAAGAGAAACAATTTGGGATCTAATCTTTTCATCCTCTTATTCCATGGAGACCATATTGTGTCACTTGTGCCCACACAGACTTGTACAAACACATTTACAAACCTGACTGGGGGTGGCCTGGATTTATATCATCAAAAGGACATACAAGGGAAACAAAAAGCCTTTTTGGAAGCATGAAACAGGTAACATTGTGGCTTCGCTGGAGTCAGTCAGCTTTCTTTGAAGCGTCCACTCGGCTCCATTCAGACGTAACTATTCAGATTAGCGTGCCAAGTGCGAGTGAAACATTGCAGCAGTGGATGGAAAGAGCTGAAAATATCACTTTTCCACATGTTTAAGCTTACTGAAGAGTCAGTATTATACTTGCAAGCATTACATTGCAGTACAGTAATAGTGTAGTTGTTACTAATGGAAAAAAAAACTCTTTTATGTTGAGATCTGTTAAATTATATTTAACAAGAGAGAAAAGAGATGAACAACAATTAAAAAATTAAAGTAGAGCATACAGGTATCATCAGTCTGGATCAATAGATGTATCAGCATCAGATGAGGTGTCAGGGTGGATATTAAGGACACGTTCAACAAAGTTTGGTCTTTCCAGAGAAGGGATCTGTCATCGCTCAACACGTTTGGCCAAACTCCATCGCAAACATCAGTTGGTTTAAGGAAAAATATTTCTCAGTGCCAATTTACAGAAGACATTTAGGTCTTTCAGAATCTAAAGCGAAAAGTTTTTGTAAAAACTTTTAAATAGTCTGGGAAAATCTTTTGTCTCTTTTCATGGTTTTATTCCTGTCTTTAAGCCAAGAAAGAACTGTAAAGTCCCAGAAAGAACTATGAAAAAATACAAGCATGGATATTATTAATTATAGTAGTATATTATTTATTAATAATATACTAAATAAAAATATCATAGGCCAAAAACAGCTTTAAGTTCATCCTCAACATGAAGTGCAGCAGCAGTTTCATCTTTTGCACTATTTTATTTTATTTTTTTACTCCAGCTGCATTTCTCCTACACTTATCATGCAAATACTGCAGTGTCACACCCCGTCGCTCTGTGACAAATTTAAGAGTATAATTTAGTGTCTTGACTGTTTTCTCCTGATGCCTCAAGTATGTTTGCTCTCTCAGACATGTAAATCTATCAAAAGGCTTAAACTGAAGATGAGGAGCAGCCAGTTAGAAAGGAATGCATTTATTTTGTTTGAAGCATTCGGGGCAGAAGGTGAAACATCTTCAAGAATAAAAGAAAAGAGTTTCCATGACCATGGTGACTAGTCTAAACCAGCTTATTTTCTTTATTTATTTTTAAATTATTATTCAGAGGCAGTCCTGAGGAATAATTGCAGCTCTGTTGTTTTTAATGCAAAGCCAAAGAGAAGTGTGTTGTAGTTTCAGCTTTAGTCCCACTAGCTTATTAAGAAATTTTCTTTGTGGCCACAAATTAACTTCCATGACCTTGAAGCAGAAACACACCTCATGACTCACCCAGACAGGACACCACCTGGAGTCACACACATAGACTCTGACACACATTACCTCTGTACCTTGTTGCATGTTTCCTGTATGACATCATAACGCCACCGACACCTCCACACACCTACTCACATACACACCTGCTCCCCAGGTACGTCACAGATGTTTAGATCATGCATGGCCTGTCAGAAGCGGATTTATGTGTTGTAATCTTGATTTGCTTTGGGGCAAGTAAAGTACATCATTTTGTCAGAGTACGCTCAGTTTACAGTTTTGGGATTTCAGCTTCTTCCGCACGCAAGGAATTCAGAAACTGCACATTCGATCTTTCCTGTCTGTGAGTGAAATGAACCTCATTTGAGATGAGTTTTAGACTCATCCCACTTATTTCCACCAGCTTTACAAAGATACTCAAGCTCAACACGTGAGTGTGTGACAAAGATGTATTATTGGACCAGCAGGAACCTCAACCTGCAGCTCAGGTCCAGCAGGTAAAAATGAGTTCAGTGAGAGTAAACAGTTATCTGGATGCTCACATGTGACACAAATACACTCTGTATAGTTTTTGTTTCAAGTGCCTCATGATGAGAATTGTAATGAACTAATGTATCTTGGAATTATGATTAATCTAAAAAACTGTAGCATTATGCAACAATTTCCCGATAAAAAAACAAGTGAGAACATTCCAGATTAATGTGGGCTTGACAAGTGCCTTCAGAGACAGGCAAGATGGGGCAATGAGACAGAGAAAGAAATTACACAAAGTACATTTATGTGGTATTAAAATATTTCCTGCTCAAGTTTGACTCTCAGATAGTACAGTTGGCAGTGAAAGTACTCCTCCATCAATAGGCTCAGTTAATGTATCTTTCCACTCACCAGAACAACTTAGTACAGCATGGTTCATGGTTATTTGTGTTTCCATCATCAAAAATTGCAAATGGTGTCAAAATTCTCTCACTGGACTGTACTGGCTCCTGTGGTTCTTCTGTTGGTGCACCAAAACCAGTGGTACACTTAAGGTGGAGCTAGAAGCAGAGCTGTATGTTGACTGGTCAACAAAAGATCATCTCCACTCTTCTGTCTGACTTGCACATAAAAACAAGATATACTATTTTAAACTAATCTTACTTCTGCTTGCCAAGAAGAGAAAAAACTACAGTAAACTGCATGTCCTCCACTGTTGCCCATTTTCTTGATTGAGTTGTATTCTTCTTCCTTGATTTTATTGACTGGAGACGCTGTGTTGCATGGGTATGATGTCATGCTGTTAAATAGCAGGGGTAGCCAAAGCTATCAGGCCGGCACATCTGGCCTGATAGCACATCTGGCAGGAAAAACACAAGCTAGATTAGGGCTTACAGTTCCAAACTGAGCTGCACTGCTAAGGGGAAACACGGCTCCTGACTCCAACTGGCCTGGGCTCTTTAACCCAAAAATAACAGAACAACCCGGGAGACAAAAGAAGAAGAAGCTGCTCACATTTGAGAATCCTCTATTTTACGTGTAAAATGAGTTGCAAGTAAAACATTTACATCGTACCAATTTGCCATTGCCTAAAATTTTTTGTCACTTGGTTTAGTCTGAGATTGAACAAAAAACTGCAGTCCAAATATGTCCAGTTCAGTCAGTTAAGTCTTGCACAGAAGACTTTGAGTGTCTTTTTAATGGATCCCCTTATCACTAAGCAAACATAGAGATAGACAGATAGAAATATTTATGACAGTGTCGCCTCATAAATGACCTCATCAAGCTACATATTTAGCTTCAATAACTGCATGTAAACATGCTTACAGAGACAAAAGGGATTGTTTTGTCATCTTTAATATTTGGTTTAGTACAATGAATTAATTATCTCTGCATGATCATCTACATCTGACTGTAATCAGGCCAACGCAGGAATGAATCCTTTCAAATTAGCACAAAGTGTCTTGAATGAACACCTTTGTCTTATAATAATACATTTCTATCTTGGTGGGAGTGTTAACTTTCAGGATAATTATGCCTGTCATCTCACTGAGCACAAAAGGACATTCAGTGTAACTGACACCATTTGTTAGATATAGTATGACATGTTAGACAACACTTTCTACCACAGTCAGCAAATTAGCCCAGGAAGAAATATGTTTGGAAGAATTCATCTTTTTTTTTTAATTACAAGCCAGTAGTTCACACATGATGAATATGACTTGTGCAAACGTCAATCATACAACGTTTGGGGCTGAATGAAGGAAAAATGGAAGCAGAACTGCGTTAAAATGAGACAGACTCACAGAAAGTGAAACATAATGAAAGCACATAAACACCTGTAAGAGGATTGCAGTCATAAATGCAGATTAAAGGACAGGCAGTCCCCCCTGCGTACAATATGTGATAATGATGAATTCATGACATGCCCATGACACAGCAGCTGCTGTAACTCTGTCCCGAAGTCTTCAGCGCAGCCCTTATAAGGCCAATATCCCTCTGACTCATTTACCATCCAGCTGAATGACAGACTGACAAGCTGACTGCCTAGAGGGAGGATGCTGGAGGGATGAGGCATCCAAAGAGTTCAGATCATCTGCAGCTCAGTAAACTTTCATTCATTATCAACGCTCCACACTTCTTCCCTGTTCTTCATGCTTCTCACTCATTTCCTGTCTCCTCCCAGGCTTTAATCCCTGACAGCACGTTTCTTTCTTTCCCACTGTCTTTACTTTCCGCCTATCTCATTACAGAGTTTTGCTCCTTGGCCGTGTGTTCACCTCCCGTTAAGCAAGCAGGCATGCATAAACACTCACTCACTCATACACTCATCAGTAGCTTGATTTCACCACTTTGGGAGCGTAAAAGGAAAGGTGTATATGTGTGTGTGTGTGTGTGTAAAAGTGGGAGTGACTGAAACAGGCAGGGTGAGTAAGGATGAGGATGGGCTGGGCTTCCAGCTCCAGAGTAAGAGAAAGGAAAACCCTCCCACAGGAAACCAGCACTCCACTCCACATGGCCTTTTATGGTAAAAAAACTCCCCAAAACTCTTCTCGCTGGGGACTAGAGCTGAGACAGAGTCGCACCGAAAGCTGCAGAAAGAGCTGGTGAAAGCAGAGAGGAAACCCACAAGTTTGGAGAAACTTTCTGAAAACACAACAGAAAAGTTAGCAAAACTCTCAAACTTTTATTCAGAGTCAAAACTCTGAGCAGCCCTATTTTTGTTTAAATCAAGAGCAGGGCCTTTTTCATCCACTTTAGTTAAACGACTCGCATTTTCATAACATTTCACTATCAGAGCATTTATGGCTGCAGACATATATTAGTTTGGGATCTGACACAATCTTTATGGCAGTCAGTGGACTGCTGCTCGCAGAGATGAGGAACATTCATGTGGACTGTCTGCGGTCTGAGTCATACTAAGACGAGTGTGGGAAACGGGCCCAATGCATTTCTTCCACTTGGGAAAATGATTTGCTGTTTGAACAAACTCTAAACAAGAAGTGCATGCTAAAACAAAACCATTATGGGAAATTGTTGTTTTTCGTCAAGAGAATTAGACCAGTTCCAAATGACACTGTAACGCTTAGATCAATTACAAAAAAAAAAAAAAAAGAAGTAGACCAGAAATATAGATCTGCTGCATTTTTGTGTTTCTGTTGTAGATAAGGGCTATGAAAATGCTGTTCAAGTTTCCTTTGACAAAGTGTTATGACTAAACTCTTAAGATCAGCCAGGGTACTGAACAGATGTA
>JAOWBL010064892.1:0-21385 GCA_028564865.1 Zenarchopterus dispar
ATAGATAGATAGATAGATAGATAGATAGATAGATAGATAGATAGATAGATAGATAGATAGATAGATAGATAGTGTTTTTTAATTGTTTGCATAGGTTCTCTATTGTCAAGGAAATTTTAGCTACAAATCAGAAAGACATGAGCACCATACATCGAATTATTGGTTTATATATTGTGAGTCGTATTGTCATTTTTCAATGTAATTTTCTACCCATGCATATTGCATTTGAATTGATCCCAAACACAATGTCATGCTGACCCCAGAAAAAAGATGTAGTTGCAAATACAGCAAAAAACTAGTCCCTATGAGAAGACATTTCTATTTTGCAGCATAGGGCAGGCAGACTTCCAGGTTTTTCTTTGAAAAATAAATATAAGAATTTTGCTGTGGTTTTACAGCGTCAGAAACAACTTTCACACAGGGACTGCAAAATAAAAACTCACTGGAGATCCCCTCTTTATTCCGCCTCCACTCTCTACATCGTGGCGAGTGAAGGCAGATTTGTGTATTCACAGAAATCACTACGAATTCACAGTGAACTGGCACCTTCTCAGTACCAATTCACTCAACACTCCCGTCATATCCCGAGGCAGAATGGACAAATGAAATGTTACAGTGTCCTACTTCTGCAACACAGCAGAGTGAAATAAATATGTTAACTAGCTGTGATGAACTGGCTTCATGGATGAGGCTAGAGTGATCTACTTGGTTCTTCATCGGGTCAAACAACAGTTGAGCCAAAAACTTTTGTTTTTGGCTCAATTCGATGAAATATGCAGCTTTATAATATTGATTTGTTTTGGACTTAGATCCTGTAACACCTAGTGGTTTTCTAATGTTGTACATGAGACCTTTAAATAAGAAGCAACAGAGTTGAGAAGACTACACAAAAGTATTAAGAGATTAACTGAAAATTGTCGACCTTTTAGCTTATGTGTGTATTAATGTGTTTGCAGTCTTTTTTCTCCCTTGTTGCAGTTGTAGTTTGCATGCTGATGAAACATGGTTCTTTATGATAAAAGATTTGCTCACCTTAAAGTTTGTTGTTAGTTCAGAGAGCTTTGTTCTGTTTGACAGTCTTAGAGGCCATATCATTTTATTTCGCAATTCTCCCTGTAGTTTTTCCTTGTTACTGCCATTTTTCCATAAATAAAAACCTAAATGCCACGTTTTTCCCCCTCCACAAGGCCTAAAAACAACACTTGTTGTGTGATGTGTATATCTCCACATTGCTCTGTTGCATATCATCATTACCTGGGCCCAGAGTGTACCTAGTGAGTTGAAATACACTCAGGCTATTTTTCATCCAAAGTCTTCCAGCTAAAAGCTTGCATCCCTAATATATATTTATGCTTCCTTTTTCTTCAGAAATAGGTGAGGCTCATGTTCCCAGATGTACTATTTGAGATCATCATGCAGTTCCCTCTGTATACTTTCTCTATCCATTAGTGCTCCTCACATGCTCAAGCCACTGCATTACCATCTGTCTTCCCTGCAAAGTTAACACATGTTTTTATTTTTGTCCTTTGCTCACACCTATTAATGTACTTAGGCTCCCCATAAAGCCTCTTATCCCCCTCCATTCATCTTACAAGTAGAAATCTCACTGTGTGTTCCTCTGTCCAGTCTTATCCCATCCTCATTTGCTGTAGTTAGGCGAACAGACCTCTCATATACAAGAACAGTGTCCCATACCACTAGTTAAAGTCATCATGCTTACCTCCCTCTCCTCCATCCTTCTCTTTATATCTACGGCTCCCTCCTCGTGTTGCCTTCACATAAAGCTGCACTTGACCTCCATTTCTGTCAAGGAAACTGGAGCATCTGGCTCCTGCCCCACTACAACTCAACGCCTCCTCCTCCCTCCCTGCATCCTTCATTCTGCCATACCACCCATCTTTTACTCCCCAAAGAGCCCGTTTTCAGATGTACCACGTCCTGCTCTTCATCTCTCCTCCCTCGCTCACTGACAAAACACCTCATTTCTGCAGGAAGCAGATATGCTTAAGTTCACTATGGTTAACCTGTGGCTTCATGTCTCCCCTCTCATGATATGTCATTCCTTTAAACTCACTGTAAACATTCATAGTGATGAATAGATACATTAATAACTGCTTGAGCAGAAAATAAAGATGGACTTTGGTGTTGCCTATATTGTAATATACAGGATAGATGTAGTGTTATGAAGAAATCAATTACTTATGAAAATGATTCGTACTAGGTTTCGGGTTCTAACCTTACTCTCTCTCAGGAGTGTTGCTTGGTGTTTTGGATGTATTTTCACCATACAATCAACAACCAAACAAGTTTCTTCAGTTTTGCTACACAAATGAGACGTGTACTTTGAAACTGCCCCTACCCATGTAGAATTTCATTGGCTAGTTCCTGGTGCATAATTTGTAGATGCTCACATCGAAGTGTTTGCGACACAGGGAACTCCAATTCGGTTTGGCAATGCTTGACGTCACGCCATTTGCTTCTATCTCACGCATGTGAGCTAAAGTTTGGGTTTCAGGACCCCCAGGTCCCTCCAGAGACCTGCGTTGTCAGCAAAGTCTTGTTCTTCTTCTTATCCAGAGTTAATTAAATAATTCCATTTTATTGTATTGTTTACATTTTAGGGATGGCTGTGGATTAGTAGGTTGAGTTGGTTGCTCTCCAGGTTGATTCTGATTGCTGCCATGTACCAAAAGGACACTGAACCTACATTGTCCCATTTGTCTCAGCCACTCATGCCCTGGTGCGATAACCTGGTACTGCTCCAGGATACATGGGGCATCAAAAGCAAACATTTATGTTGTCATTATAATGAATAAAACTGTAGTGACCGCTATAAAGGGAAAAGCTGAGAGAGGGGAAACAAACAGCCTGTCATTATACAAGCATTTAGTCAAACAAAGACCACCCTGTGAACAGCTGTCAGCCGGGCCGAACTCCGATCAATAAAACCCTCCTTATAAGATAGTCATGCATGTCCAGCATACAGTCCAGTGTAGGAAGATGAAATCAATATGATAAATTAACACATTCACAGTGCAGTGTAGTTTGAAGGATGCAATAATGTTGTTGTATGTTCTGAGTTTTATTTATAGCTGTAACTTTTTCAGTAAATCATCTATAATAGTGAATCTTCTACATTTTAGTTGTTACAACATGGTTGAAAGCAAAAGTTAAATTTTTAAACATGCTCACGATTTTCCGCACACAATTCTCCGCTCTTTTTGATGCTGCCTTTACTTTGTTCATATCTAGCTCCCAAATGCTGCATCAGCATTGTTGAGTGAGGACCACCATTGTCTGTGCCCAATCATGGCCGACGCTCTCGGCGTCAGTTTGATAAACGGACAATCTCTGCTTATAAATAATTGAACAGCCCTCTTAGTGCTCTTGCCTTTTGCAGCCATCCCTGCTCGTTCTCGCATTTACATGGTGATGCTCCGCTCGGTGAGCTTGAAGCTTTCACCGAGAAACGGGGGATATGGAGAAACAGGAAAGCCTGACGAGAGGAATTGTTTCATGCTGTTGTGTAGAGTACACGTTGTCTCACTTCGGTAAATGCTCAGAGATCATGTTAACATCAGAGTCAGAAGAAGGGATGAAAAAAACATGTTAAACTCTCCTGATTCTTGTTCCTTAGTAAGCAACCACATTTTGATGTGGAAATAACATTTTCGAAGAGCTTAAGACGAGTGTAAAAAGGTCTATTAGAGAAATGTCAAACTATTCCTTGTAAAATATTACATTACACTCAAAACTGATTTTGTTTTTCTTCACATTTGGGAAAGTCTATATTCAGGCCTTCTGCTCAGTATCCATCACCAATATTTCCTGCGTCCTTCTTTTCTTTCATGTCATTTTGGGTAGGCATCTATTTCCTTTTGTCATGTGACAACGTTGAGTTCATTTGGTTCATTTGAGCCTCATTTGGTTGCTGAAATGGACCTGAGAGCATCACATGACAGAGGTCGTCAGCTCAGCAGTCAAGCGTTCACAGTTAGGTGTCCTACAGCTCCGCCACTTCAAGCCTGAAGGGTTCTTTACATGTTGAAATTCAGGACTATTTTATTTGATGTTTTCCCCTCATCGTGTCCCTCGGTCTGTCCGTCTGTCTGTCTCTGTTCCTGTTCCTGTTTTCATGACCCATTTCTCATATATCCTTCCTCTATCCTCCTCTGCTTGACTGTCTTTTTTCTCCTCTTATCTCTTGTTTTGTTTTTGCAGCCTCCTTGCACACTGTCTGTTTGCACAGTGTCAACAATATTAACTGCAGCTTTTACTGTAGTCTTGGGCTTGTCGTCAGTGTGTTGCGGCAAAGGCAACAAAACGTCACAGATTTATCTTTTTTTTTTTTTTTTTACCACTTCTTGCATGTATAGATACACAGAAAAGGAGCTGTGTCAGTTTACACTTCAACCACTCGCCTCTTACTCATGCATAACATGTGTAAATGAGGGTGTAAATGTTCCTTTGCTTTAGGCTACGATGAATATCGATAAGCACCTGACTCATCTCGTATGGTATGGTGTAAAGCATCTGATGCTTGGCTGAGAAGTTTAGCTCTGCAGAAGGACAGATTTCATAGGTGTTAATCAGATGAGCACATATTCACATCCACTTTCATTCAAATGTTTTTCCCCTTTGAAAACAAAGTTGGACAGGAAAAAGGAGAGTTAAGCAACATCCACAAAGCTGGCTCATTCCACCTCTGTGCAGCCTTGACAGGTAGTAACAAGTGTAATAGAGGTGAAAAAGGGTTGTGTAAATGAAAGATCCAGAAATGTGTAACAGCGGCACCCGTATAGCTGCAAAGTCGGTGCAGAGGACGAAACCAACACTTTGTGGGGATGCTAGAACATCAAGTCAAAAAAACAAACCTTTGTCCAGAAGACGAGCAAACTATGGAGACACTGAGACAAACACCCCCAACCTTAGAAACGTTGGAGGGGCAGAAACTGGCTGGACTGAAGGTTTTATAGAGTTTGTCACTCGATTTGGGACATCTGTTGCCATGACTTCGTCTTCAGATGGCAGACCGTCAGTATGCTTTGTGAAAGCACACACCGGGGAGGCAACATAGCACCTTTGTGGCATGAGTGTGAATGCACAGGGAGAGACTGGAGGTGGAGTAAAGAGGAGACCTCCAGTGTGTCGCCATCTTAGTGGGAATATGGCTGAAGTCAACAAGATGTGTAAAGTCAAACTTGGACAAACTATGCCACATATCAGGTAAAAAGCATCAAATCAGAAGGAAAGGAAGACTAATAGGTGTTTGTTCTTTCCAAAGTTTCAAAGCCATTCATGTCAAGCTTAAATATGTAAAAATGAATTCCACAAATAATAGAGAACCATTTGAGAAAAGGGCAAATTAAGTCATGGTTATTTAAAGTGGCTTTATCAGTTTGAGTATAATAAAGTCAAGGAACGCAACACTGAAATATTCGCTGTTTCACTGTATTCAACATTTTGTGCAAGTGAGCTGTTTAGATGCCATCAAAAGAGTAAATATTTACTTATTTATTTTGTAGCACTGTTTTGGATGATGTCTAGTCCTAATATATGTCATATTACAATTAATCAAGAACTTTTGATCGACAGCATAAAAATGAAATGTATCAGAACGATGACTTACGGGAGCCAGATGTAACGTGAACGATGAGAACATGAGTAGAGCAAGAATGAACCTTTGTGCCACATTAGATTTTAAATGGGATTAGTGAAGCCTACAAAGACAGAATGGTAAAGCCTCATTTTACATGAGACATCAAGTTAATGGTTAGTTTACATAAACTTGCCGTTTAATTAAGTATACCAGGTGTACCTAAGAAAGTGGCCGGTGGGCATACAGCAGCATCAGCCAAGATAGCAGCATGACAGCAGCGTTTCTCAGTTTGTGTTTCAGTTTATTGATTACAGGACCAGAACAACTGGTTGCTTTTCACACAAATACATAAACAAATGCACTGATGCTGCGAGAGCAACGACGCTGATCGTTTCCTTAACAAAAATAATCTTGATAATCCTCTGAAATTTTTAAAAACCACTTCACCCTTAGCTAGAACTAATAATGGTAGGAAACTTCCACTTTACATTGTTTTGAACTCATGAAAAATGATAAAGCTGAAGTGTTTGGTTGTTTTTATGAAATATCTCCTTTGTGGAAATCTGCCTGTGTTCACTTGATTTAATGAGATGATCTTGGAGACATTTACCAGTTATTGGTCTTCCATCTCCAAGTGGTCTGACCTTGTTAAGGTTCCTTAATATCTTATGATTGAAGAACTGAGGCAGTTACTGTCTTTGTCTAATATCTTACCAGACTCCCAGTCAAGCCAGAGATGCAAAAATTGATTAATAAACAGAATTTAAGCAAGGAAGAAAATAACATGAAATATCTGGAGTTTATAGTATCTACAGAAGAGAAATAAAGGAGGCCTAAGAAATAAAAGTCAAAGTAAATTTAAGAACAAATGTTTTTTTCTCTTATTGTTTCCCCATATCATCCAGACACTATTAATAAATGAATGAATTGTTTTGGTTTTTTTTCTGAAAAATAAAAATCGAAATTCATGTTTTCAGCCCATACCTCAGAGGTGTTTAAATTATGTCCCATTTATTTCAATCTCCTTCAAGATTACATTTGATGATATCTCGATACACTGTACTTTACATATTTGATATGATTTCAAGTGTATAAGAATGATCATATAGAGTAGTTAACATTAGGTTGAGGCTGTGGATGAATATTGTTCCACTTTGTGCTTCTGCAGTGGTTTGAGGATGAAATGAATTCAGTGAGATATTTTCAGGCACCGTGACTGAGTGGATTAGTCCAGAATTCCTTTAAGGGACAACAGTTTTAAAACTACTACTCCAGCTCCTTTGGCACCATGTAGATTGTGTGGGGAAAAAAACTAAAAAGAACCATGTTGTAAATACTTCATCTACATTGTGTGTGTGTTTTATGATGAATGATTTTTTATTTTTTGCAATTATTTTGGGGATTTGTTGATAGCCACCATTTAATTCTGCAATTTAGGACACAGAACAAAAAAAAAACAAAAACAACGAGGGTCCTATAAAACTTAGTCCAACAGCTAGAAGAAGAAGTAGTGCTGAAACAAAAAAGAAGATATCAAGAAAACAACAGAATTGTTGTGAGACGTTTGAAAAAACCCACTTGAACAAAACTGTTTGCGAGCATCAAGGAGAACTGATGAAGATAATCGCAAAGGGTGGTCTCCAGCTATTGATTTCACTTAGTGAGCTTTTGTTTACTGCATTTTATTCAGAGTTAATGGACAAATAAAAAGAATTATGAAATTATTTCCCTTTTAGCTCCACCCACCCACGCCATGTCCAGAGCATTGCCATTACATGGCCATTGTTTTTATTTTTGTATTTGCTGTCTCTCTAGTTTGATAGTCTGATGAATGATAGTCTTTTCTGGGCTGTGAGCTGAGACCAAGGCAAGTTCTTTATTGATCTCTCTCTTGCTCAGCTTCGGTGCTTTGCACTGTAAGCTTTTCATTTATCTATAAACTAATGTCAATAAACTCTTGTGCATCAACAGTTACCCGGGTTTTGTATCTAATATCATGTCTTGAGTTCGATCAAGTTGAAACATAATCCAAGTCCAACTGCATCATCTTACAGTAAATGTAAAAAATTCACAAGACAGATGAGCCATATGGCTAATTTACACATTTTTAACCTTGTTGCGTGGTGGCATGCAAAGCATGCTTCTCGACACTTATGGTTGCTATTTTTACCCCAAAAATCTACAGCAGTCCCACTTCCTATACGTGCCTTCCCTCACGTTTTGCAGTAAATGGATTTTTGCTCGCTCGAGTTCAATGTAGAGCAAAACAAGATTAGCTGAATGTTTAATCATGAAGCCTTTTGAAATAAGCTTAACATTTATGTGAGTGGCCTGGGAATTTTGCTCAACGGGAATGAGACGAAGGTCGTTTGCAAAAGAAAAAAAAAAAGGACGAAACATTGGTGTCAAATATAGAGTGTTTGCTAATTGTTTTATATGGAGTATTTTTTAAATCAAGTTGAAGGTTGGAGCCAGTAAAGGACTTTGAGGCTATTTTTTTTCACATTTTTACATCAGAGTGATGCTTTCTTTTTTTTTTTCATCATTGTCTTCCTAGGACATACTGTGGTGGGGGGCATTCATTAGTTATTCGGATTTTTTTTTTTTTTCAAAATATGGCGTCAAATGAACATTGAAATTAACATTTGCTGTTGTAACTTTTTATTAGCTTTTGAAAATGTATCTGCATCAAAGGAAGGCCTGAAGTATAAATACGGAAAGAGAATATCTGTTAATCGGATATAATAGACAATGCTCCCAGAGGTACAATCTTTATAGATGCTACTCGATGGATTCAGAGATAAATCTATATATAGTTGCATAAATACCATCAGTGTTTTCATCAGGGACATTATTTCCTGTTTTGCTCACTGTTACTTCATCATATCTGTACAGTTATTTTTACACCTCGATGACCGTGTGTACATTCCGGTTTGTGGGGTTGTTTTCTGCCTGGATTTGGATTGTTGATGATGATATGATGTGTCAGGTTTCATTTACACCTGTCCTTGCCAGAGACACTGTGAAATTAATTGAGCCAAATCATTAATTTGCTTAGGTCTCTCAAAACAGCAAAGCAGTCATTAACATGCCTCACATCAAAGCTCGAGGCGATGCAAAGGAAATACCAGAGAGAGCGTAAAATATATGCATACTTTGTATGTGTGACTTAAGGCGAGAAAGATAGAGAGAGGAGAAAGAGGTCATAGGAAAACGCTTCTGTGGTATTCGATTATGAGGTTGTAAAAATGCTGTCTGTCGGTTTTTGTTTTTTTGTTGTTGTTGTTGGACTTTCTGAATTAATTGGTACTTTACTGAATCTTTCAGCTTTACAGTAAGAAAGCAATTGCTTATTTGTGGCTGTATCTCATTTGTACATTTTCATTTGTTCTTTCATTCAATCGATTGACCAGACACGTGACAAAAAAAGGTAGAATGTAATTTTTCAAGTGTTAGGATCATATTTGAAGGTGTCCCAAGTGAGTAAGTCAAGACCACGTGATCAGCCACTGAAGCTAGTGAGATGATGTTTACAGATTTAAAAGATGTCAAAGCCTGTTAGAAAGATTTGTGAAACTCAGTGTGGCTGTCATAGTTTATGGTGTCTGTCTACTGTGTTTTCTTGTTTTATTATTTTGTTTTATCAATTTCTTTGGTCTGGTTGTATCTTCCCACCTGCTTGTCCTGATTGTTGCTTGTCTTGATTGTTGCCACCTGTTTCTCTTGATTGTTGCCACCTGTTTCTTCTAAACTCCAGGCTCGTCCGTATAAACATATACTGCCTTGTGTTTCCTTTTCCCCTTTCCAGTCCATCTGTTGCACCTTCCTGTACTCCTCATGCTCGGCCGCTATTTCCCTGCCAGCCACTGTCTCTGTTTAACTTTTTGTCCTTTTGTCTGCTTCTCCTGTCTCTCTCTTTCTCTGTGATCGGTTCTTACATTGTACTGAATGTGATGTTTTACCCTCAGATATGACAAATCTTGACAGATTCCAGTATTAGGAAGCTGATATGAGCTGACTTTACTGTCATGTTTATGACTTGCATGTGTACAGTGTACTTTGTTCATTTATCTTGGTAAAGGTCACAGTGGCCGTGTCAGTTGTCATGGTTTTATCAGAGCTTTTGGATGTGGGGATGATGATGTGCTGGCCCTGATGTGTCATCATGGCTTTCCCTTCTTGCATCATCTTTCTGAAACCTTGCGGATCACTACCTGTGATAGCAGATTGTGGAAACTGAGCTGGCAGGTTGTTTCTTTGTTAGTTTAAGGACATACTCTCACTAACCAAGTTGTACCTTTTCATGTCCAGACACGATTGGCCATCGCTCCCTCATCCCCTGATGGCCTATACTCATGTTACTCACATATATCATCACATGGTTACATGAAGCACCTGCTTGTGTATGTGAAGAATGTACAGAAAACATGCTACTTACAGAAAATATGATGTCACCACTCCTGATTTGGTGGCTTATTTGATTTATTTTTTCTGTTCAGACATAGTCTTCTCACATCTTTGCATTTCTGGATTATGCTCCTATGTTGTTAAAAAATCAACACGAGGAACCGCCACATCCACAAATCAGGCACACATTCTCCTCGTCAACGTACTTGTGCATCCCTACTGTGGTACAGTTGGACTTACACAAACAAACCAGATTTTAAACATAAATCATGCTTGGGCACAGTTCAGATTACCTAGTCTATGTTCACCCTTAAATAACAAATGTAAACTCTCACTTTGTAGGTAAAATGAATAAACACTAACAACTAAAAGTCCAACATCCACAACACAAAAATGTTCTTTTACAGTAACATGTGCACAATTACACATTTCCTAGTTAACAAGCAGCACAACCTCTCTTCCTTTATTCTTGCTGCTCCATTTCTCAAACTTTATTCCCCTCCCATGAATTTTCACAGCAGGGGGAGGAAAGTCCTGAAACATCTGTCTTGAGTGTGTTTAGCATAAATTAGTCATATTAAATTGACTTAAATATTTCATTTTCCGTTTATTTGCCAGACTTGTGAAGTTCCTCTCATGCCTTCTTTTTTTTTTTTTTTTTACTATCTACATGCTGTGTAGTCAGAGAGCTGAAATGTGTGTTGAGAACCATTAATTAGGTAATGCCCTGCTGCAAACTGTGACCTAGATTTATAGCAGAGCAAAGCACTGACCAGTCAGACCGTTGCTACTCTACAGGGGCAGTTCGCTGCTTTCACTTGAACCAGCTCCAGCCACGTATAGTAAAAATTAAGAACAAAAACCAGAATCCCTCTCTTTCACTCTCCGTGTACAAATGTAGTCTTTGGGGCTGGAAACGAATAGGTGCATCTAGACTCAGCCAGAAGCTCTCTTCAGGAAGTGTTGGCTGATGAGAAGGTGGGGGACAGGTAAAGTGTTCCATCAAATCTAAATGCTGGTTGGAATGACAGAGAGAAGTCAGGTTTAGGGAGGCCATTGGTTGAATCCACTTTAGTGTCCTCTTGGAAATAGTGGACACTTGATGAGAAGTGGCCCCCTGGAACATGACATTCATGGATGAGAGCAGAGGACCTCAAAGTTTTGGACTGCTGCTAGAAATAAATGATAGTTATATGAGGTGATGAGGGACTGATGGATACTCCAATATCCATCACTGAACAGATTTCTGTGCTGTTCAGACTACATGACTTCAGACTTGCGTCTTGTAATCTGTAATCTTGAAACTGAAGTGGCGAGTGATTGGCGATAGACGATCAAACCCTTTGCAACCTGACAACAGCTTGGTTTCCCAACAATCCGACATGTTTTTGGGCTCAGCCCCTAGGGGCCAGTCGAGGAACTGCAACAAATCTTAGTTCTGCATGAAACTCAACCTGAATGTTAGATGGTTGGTGCTTGATCTCTACAGCAAAAATCAGTTACAGCGGTCATGTGGCCAACTTCTGGTCACGCACTAGCACGTGCTTTTATGGTAGCACTGTACACTTGTGACAACAATCATACCATTATGCAGTGCACTGTATTTTGCACTGAATGTGCTGTGGCAAAGGCAGCTGGTGGTAGGGTCTGGTTGTGACTGCTAAAGTGGAAAATGGTGTCGGCTCCACCATTCACCTGTCTGACCTGCTGACCACAGTGCCGCGACGCGTAGCCGTGTCACAACTCACAGAGGTCTTAGCAGTTTGTAACTCTTCCTCAGCCCCTGACATAAGTTCTTTCTCACAGTCCATGTTTGTCAATCTGTATGCACTCCACTCTCACATTTGTTCTGCTTTCCCTGCAAGATGGCCTTTACCACGTTCCTGTCTCATCTCACGGTTCTGCTCCCACGCTCCTCTCTGCCTTTCTCCCTCTGTCGCTTGTTCCTCTGCCATTCCTTTTCCCAGAGCTACCCCGTGGGCTTTGGCAGGCGGCAGGCGATGACAGTTGTATTAGCAGTCAATTTCGAGGTCACTTTTGCTTTGCACCACTGAGACTCAGTAACGCTGTCTGAGCCAGAGAAACAAAGAGAGAGGAAGACGGAGCAGAAGTAAGTGGAAAATATTGGAAAAAAAAATGATGTGGAGAAAAACAAGTTTAGGAATAAATGAAGGAATCAGACTTGGTGTGTAAAAATAAATAGATAAGGTTTCTGAGGTTACATTTGATTAAAGCATAATTTTTACACTGAATGTTTAATTTCTGGGGGGAAAAAAAAGCTTTCCGTGATGCAGCCCGTGAACTCCACCTACTTGTTTTCTCCAGTACTTTGAGTTTGAAAAAGGCAAGGGTGAGACCTAGTGCCTGTGCATGTGGGTGTTAAATCCAGATGGAGTAAGCCCCACTATCTCTTGATTGATATTTAATCACCATGGAAACAAGAGGGCTGCAAGTGGCTACACCTCCAATAGCTTTTAGGTGGTGGGTTACAAGATATAAGAAGACTGTCGTATATGAGGACACTTCTCCCAAAGTCCTCTAATCCAACCCCAGTGCAGATGTTTACCCCTTCTCCTTCCCCCCTCCCAGCAGATGTTGACCCGCTATCTCAGACGCAACAGCAAGTTGTGATTAAGCGTAATACGACAATCAGCAGATGTTTGTTGGAATCTGGCAGGCCTGGTTGTTGCAGCGCTTTTCTAAGCTTCATTGCTAATTGTTTCCTCTCTCAATACGGCTTTGGCTTCCAGCGGGTTCATGTTGATTACAAGGTTTTGTGGTAGATTTCAAGTTCAGATGAGCCATTAAGTGACAGCGACACTCCCTACCTTCCAGACGGAGTTTGTGTCTGCATTGTGGTCTGGCTCTGTACCGGTGTTGACTCATCCCGCTGTCTCTCGCTGCCGTCTTCCTCGTCACTGTCTCCACTTCCTCCTGTCACCCAGATGTTTGTCTCTTACGCTTTCCCTCAAGGTGTCGAATCAGTTGGAACTACCAAGGCAGCAGCTGGCTGAGCAATCACTCTGACATTTGCACAAGGAATACTGAACAAGAGAGAAAGCCGGGGAGTCCTGGAGACTGTGACGCATACAATGAAGAGTCTCTCTTTGTTGCACACACACAAGCACATACAAAAACACACAAAGTGCCACTCAATTCCCATATTACCTTCAGGTAGGACTGCTAACAGATGTTCGAAAAACTCCCGTCGCCTGTACCTCTGCCTCCCTTTCTCGTCACTGTCTCTGTTTTCTCCCTGAACTATAACAACTATAGATGAGCAGGACTCATCTATAGTTAGCATCCTGTCTCTATAAGCGCGGACCCTCTGCTGAGGTCCAAGTGCAGGAGCTTCTTGAACCCTCTGCAGATGGTGTCATTCCACATCGAGCCACTCAGCAGGGGTCTGCTCAACTCAGTGAAGAGTCAGACAGAAACTCAAGTTGCTGTTTTGCACAAGATGCATTGTCTTAATCTGCTTACTCTGCAGGCTGATGAGAGGTAAGAGCCTCCCACAGAGCCACGTTGTCCTCTGCTTAAGGCTTCATATTGCCTCTGGACAATAATTTCATGTAGCTTTAATGGGCTATATATCTCATCTGTTTAATACATTGCACTATTTTTTTCTATAATATTCATAATATACTGTGTTGAATACACTAACATATTGTCCATAGTGGCTATGTGTTGAAAATAATAGTTATTTTCATTCAAACTCCAACAAATATGTAACAGCTTTGGCCTCCAGAGTTATTCAAGACAGTGAAATAAGTATGATATAGTTTTAGCATTCAGGAAGGGACATAGGTCTTTCCACTGATGATGATGAGGACAATGGGATATATTAGTTAACTTTTTAACTATATAACCTGGACTACTATGCCTCTGAAGCTCAGTGGTGAACATACCGGTGAACATATTATTTTTGTGACTGTGCTAAGTTTGTGGCTTCATCCACAATTATGTGGGCTCCCTTTTTCTGTTTTAGCTGCCAGGTATAGTTCTGTTTAAAGGCTCTTCCTTTGAGAATTGGTTAAAAGAGCTGAGCGCAAAGCCCCAGGCGGTGCTGCCACTGCTCCAGCTCTCTGCTCCTCCCTGGAAACTCCAGTTTCTCTCACAGTCGCTCACTCACACGCAGCTTGGCAGAGACAGAGGAAGTTGACCAGGGACACAATGATCAAGGGTCAAAAGGATTAAACACGCAAGCTCTTGAAATAGCACGTGCGTTGTTCGAGAGTAACACGGCCAAGAATAGCGCAGCCTGATCCTTGTGAAATTACATCACCTATTTTCATATATTTTAAAGTGGCAGCACCTTAGCAGCATGACACTGAACTCAGCTGTGTTACACTTACACTTGAAAATCCAAAATCTATGACATATTGATTTTCAGCCACACAAGTAGAAGACACATTTGGATGGCAAATTTGAGTGCACCACATTTGTTCAGACTTATTTCAGAGGAAGGAGTTGTAGGAATTGTGGATTGAAAGGTGCAGCAGTGTAACAGTGAGTAGTCCAAGTTATCCTCAAACCCAAAGGTTGAGGGTTCGATCCCCAGACCTCTCACATGTTGACTTGTCATGGGCAGGACACAGAGTTCTGCATTTCCCTCCTGATATGCTCATCAGGGTATGACTGTAGAAATTGTGCTGTTGTATGTTAGTTTCTGTCTAATAGAAGCTTTGTAGTATGATGAATGAAAAACATAACTCCAAGACCATTCACCAGAAACAGTGTGGCTTTTTGTTGAAGTCTGGTGATCAAATGTGAGCATAGAGGAGTTTATTTCAAAAACAACTTGACCATTAAGTAATAAAAGAAATTTGTTACTCAATGGATGGTAGTAAATTTAAATTTGCTACCATCCAGTGGAGCTTATTAACCATGCCCAAAAGTCACGGGGAGCCAATGAAATCAGTCTATCCTTGTAGAGAGAGTCTCTGGGCTGGTTTAACACCACGATGACATAATCTGGATGTAAACAGTGAAGATGGCTGCAGCTGGGGATTAACTGCTGCTTGAGTCAGTTTTGGCGTTGACAAGGCAAGACAAGTTTATCTGTATTGCACATTTCAGCAACAATGCAATTCAAGGTGCTTTACATAATGAAAACGTAAAAAAAAAAGACAGTTAAAGATTCAAACTTTTTCGTTGAAAATCGAACAAAAGACAGCACATCGTTCCTTTGCAAGGTAGATGTATTTGCTGTTTTGCCAAAAGAGTGCCGCAAAAGTTTAATTTACTCTTCTACGCAACACACTCTCCTGTTAACTCTTTTCTGCACCTTGTTGCTCTAACTGGTTGTAATGCAAACCAGTTGCAAAGGCAGCTGGAGAAGAACCCGTTGGTACCCCCCAGCCCCTTAGAGGAGGCCCTATGGATTGTTTTCAGATCCTACATCTTGTGGGTCTGTCTGTCAGTCAAAGACATTTCATTACAGAATCAGAATCAACGTTCTTGGTCAGGTTCGTGCAAACAAATGGGGAATTTGATTCTGCAAACTTTGCAAACAAAAGAGTGAATAAAATTAAATAGAGGCTACTGCAATAAAAAAAAGTACTCTATACAACCAATATTTACAGAACCAGATTCCTGAAGGTTGCACTTGTGATTGTTTTGCTCAAATAAATCCCACTGATGAAGAAAGAAAAAAAATCCTGGAAAAAAATAGGTGAAGCACTCAATGGTCCTTATTCATGAAACTTGAGCAGAACAAACTGCTGCGTAAGCAGTTTGCTGAGTGAAATTTACACATGTTGGTATCTGTGAACATTGTCTGAGTCGTACCAAACACGAGTAGTTTCTAACTTTTCGTAGATTTTGCACAAAATCCACTCTTGCCTCCAACCCTACGTTGAGCTCGTGCGAGGTTGCCCGCTGTTGTGATGTGCTTTCGAAAAGAGGACACAGTATTTTGACAGCGAGAGAAAATTGGTTTGCTGTAAAAAAAATCCTTTAACAAGGACGATGAAAACATTGAGATGAGAGGCAAACAACTCTTCCCTCGTGTTCTTACTGGCATCTTACGTTGATGCTTTTGAAAATAGGGTAAAATGACTGAGAGGGAAAGAATTAAACATGTGGAAGGAAAGTAGAAGCATCCAAGGTAAAAAATAATAAACAAATAAGTGTAGGCTGGTTGAGAGTGGAAGGCAAGATAATAAGGATGAAAGCGAAAGCACAGACAAGTTTAGAGTGGGTCACGACCACAGGAGCGATGAAAGAGACTTTTGAAGCCTCTCTGCACTGTGCATGCAGGTTTTGATCTCTGTCTCCAGGCCTCATAAATGCCCACTGCGCTTCCTGCAAGTTTGTACTTTTAAATCTTCCCATCACATCTTTCGACAGTCTCTACATGTCACGATTTGACCCCATTAAAGCTATTCCTGCGATAACAGGTCTTGTATCTGACGCTGCAGCCCCAAATTGTTCAGTTGCTCCACACAGAAGACTACTGTAAATAAAATGAAATAATTTTTTTTTTTTTGCCAAGGAAGCATGTCATTCATCTTTTGCAGCTGAAGGCCAAAGAAAAAGAGAGTGCATGTACCAGACAGTTAATTGTTGCTTTACTGTGCTGCAGGTATTTTTCTATGTCTAGAAGGTGCAAATAAAACTGGAGGAGATGGAGAAGTTCTCCTCTCACATTGGTTGCTCCGTCTGAAATGTTTTTGGAATAAGACACATCATCATTTGTTCATTGCATTTGCAACATTTAATTAATTGATCTATCTTCTGAAAATGATCTGAGCATCAGCTTCTAGGTTGTGGGTCTAGGGATCATGATAGGGGATTAAATCTTTGCTCAGCCCTCCCAGTGTTTCAGTGTAGGTGTTATTTGTAAAGGGTGATAATGTTGGAAATCTGTATTTGTTTATAATGATAATGAAACATGTGTTTTCATCGTAGCCTGAGTTGCCTGACTAAATTATCACAATTATGTAGGACAGACTTTATGAGCAGAACTGAAGATGGGGAGAGGAGCAGGAGGGGGAGATTAGATGAAGAAGGTGGGAGACAGATGGTACACCATAAGACTTGGACAGGTGAAGAAGAAGAAGAGTGTATCAGACAAGACACAAAGTTAACAGTTTGTCACAGTTCAAAAATAGTCCTTGTGACACAATGAAAACGGAAACTGAGAGGTGAGTCGGTAAATGTATTAAAAGTTTTAATAACATGCTATTTAGCTTATGGCTGTCCTCGCTGTGGAGGCTCCCGAACTCATGATTTAGCAGCTGTAAACTGAACTCAAGCGTCTTCTTCTTTACTTCAGTAGTCAGTTGCCTTAAATACAGACCTAGAAGGACATGAAGACAGTTCTTCGACACGTCTTCTGAGAAGCTGAGAACAGGCTGCAACAGTTGTGGCCCCTGCTCTGATTCTGGGTCAGTGCGCAGCTTCACACAGAGAGCAACTGCCACCGGAGCCTCCACTAATAACCTATTGATCGGGAGCCACTGAGCATGCTCTGTCTTCAAATGTAAAGCTGACTGTGATGTGATGTTCGACGGGACATTTAAAGACAGCTCTGCCTTGTCTTGCTCTCAGACACAAAACCGAGCAGAGTGTAGAGCCGAATGTGGGAGAGTAAGAGAAGCTAGGTAAATGTAAGCCGCCGGCATGTTTGAGCTGGATGTTCTCTTACAGCCTCACTTTTTTTTTACACATCTCTCTTAGTCTGCATCTGTTACATAGCACACAGGCCTGTTTTTGTTGTTTACTCAATATAAAGCTCTTGTGTTCATTGTCTTTCAAAATCTGCTCTATTGCATGAGTACATTTGTCTGTTTTCCATGGTGTGTTTTATACTGCCGCTCATATCCCAGCATGCCTTAGGAACGCAGACGACCGTAACATATTGAGCCTTTCTGAAGTGATTTCTCTCTCGTGCACTGCCTTTGATGAAAGTGTGTCACAGACTTGTGAGATGCAGCTGTTTGATCTGGCCTAATGTGAGTTGCGGAGGTGACCTGGGTGCAAACAGACACGAGCATGCAGTCGCACGCAAGTTAATTATCCACTCTCAGATCTTATATTTTTAGACCACAAAGCGACCCTGGCAAATAGGGAATGCATTTGAAGGGGCACCAGAGTCAAAGGTCACCAGGATTTGCTTGGTTATCAAAGGAGAAGATGAAAAATGCGATTTAATCAAGGAGGATACTGAAGGAGTCAAGAAGATGTTCAGATAGGCTTTGGTTCCTGCGATGTTATAAATTTCCTTTTTGATCTAATACCAAGTAAAACCGGGGCTCCTTGTGCTTAAAGCAATAATTTTGCACGAAAGTTTTTTTTCAGAGAAAAGGAAAAAAGTGGACTACATCCATTTCACTTCCAGGCATCTTGCGAATATTAATATCTTGGAAACCGTTGACATGTAACACATAAGCACAGTACACCACACGGTCTGACAGCAACACGGTCACCCAAGTGGTTTCTAAAATACGGTCTGTCGACAAACAGCTGGGAAATGAAGTGTAATGACACAGAAAGAATGGGGAGTTCCCCTGGTGACTCCAGATATTTGTCATATGGATATATCCGTCAGCGGTCGGCGATAGCTAGGTGATTGTCAGGGAGTCCCTTTGATTTGTTCACACATATCAGCCAAGCCCCGAAAGACAGCCACCGACTACTCACAGATTTCCCCTCAGGGAAGTCCGTGAGATCAGCCATGCGGTACTTAATATGATTGACATGCAAGTAAAATGCACCCTCAGCCAGCGTAACTTCCTTTTCATCATTTGAATGCACAAGGGTAGAATGGGATGATTTATGTCACCTCTAGTGGTACAAACTGGTATTACAAGACCCAATGTGCTTTTTTTCCCCCAACACAACGGATATATTAACATTTCTTAGCTTGATTTTTTTTTTTTTTTTTTTTTACATTTTAAAGTCTTAATTTTAAAACTTGAAGATTTAAAATTTTAAAAATATGGTTCTAATTCCCAGCATTCCTTTTGTTCAAATTCATTTAAGGTCATCAGTTTTGGGAAACAAAATCCTTCTATACATACAATCATCTTGGCATCACATGGGTTTGGATTTTCACCCTCCATGTCCTCCTGGATGCAAATACCAACAAACTGTGTCTGTTGGTGTTCAGCTGTCAACTTTATTTATGGATTGACATCCTCTGCTTAGAGACAAGCCCCTTAGTCCGTAGTGAAGGAGACAAAGATGTCAAGGGTATCTGTCTCTCTCTCTCTCTGTTTCTTTCTCCTTCTCGTTCTGTTTCTCCATCTGTGTGTCTGTCACTCTGTCTCTTTCAAGTTTCGTGTGCACTGATATTGACAGCTTGCTTTTCTCCACAAAGTGCTGAGTTTTCAAGAGACTGTCGCTTCCCATTTACGATTTAATATTTCAGCATGAGGTGTTTTTTCTGGGTGCTTTTGCTGCAGGCCCTGCTACGGGGATTCGGCTTTGTTGATTTGCTCGAAAAAGCGTGCGCTGTTCAGAGGCTGATGAGTTTGAAAAAAGTGTTTTGTGATGACAGCTCTAACACAAAGTCATGTTATGAAGAAATGGGCTGTGATTGAAACTACTGTGTGACATGTGTTTCGGCAGCTGTGAGTTTGTTGGAGCCTTTCAAGCTTTCTGTTTTCACACTGAACAAATGCACTTTAAAGTGAAACTGGTGAGGGATTTACCACCGTTTTACGTACTTAACGCTCTTTCCTACTATTACAAGACTAAAGGCTGTGAGAGTGACAACCAACAGGGCTGTTTGACAAGGAACTCTCACTTTGACTGAGGTTGCTGGAGTGTGAACTTGAAATCCAGGAAAGAGAAAAACACCAGGCAAGCTCTTTTTTTTTTGCAACATATCTAAATTTATGATGCGCTACTTGATCTTTATTTCTCTCCTTCAAAACATGATGGGCAACGAAAACTCTTAAATCATACAGGCGTGAAACTTGAGCCACGGATTCCTAATCACTGAAATGACATTTGGAAATTACAGATGCGACTTAACAGATCTGTAACTCCCAAACCGCTCGGCTGCACATGCATTCACACCGCAAGCGAGAAATGAAATAAATAAATAATTAAAAACATCAGGTGTCTCTGAGGATACCAGGTGGGATAACCAGTGCAGTCTTTAATATCTCATGTGGATTTAAACCATTTAAAAGCTCTGTCTTGCTTTCATTCAACAGATTTGTCGCTCACCTGTTTCCTTTTAATGTTTCTTTCTCTTTTTTGGCTTCTTCCGACTCATTTTCTCTCAATTTGCTTTTTACTATTTATGCCCAATGCTTTCCACCCGTCCCTCATTTCTGAACATTCCCAGCTGACTGAGGCTCATAGATGCCGTACAGACCCATCTAGATGGCATTTTCCTGCAACCTATTAATACACAACAGTTTCAAGGTGTCACAATATTGATATATCAAGACAGGAGAGAATCCTGTTTCTTTCTCTGATTCAGGCTATGTGTTATTTCTGACTGTGATTTAGACTTTTCCCTTGATGTTGAAGCATGAGTAGGGTTTTGCCCTCCCTCCCTGAGAGAGCGCTGGAGTAATAACAGCTGCTCAGTCCTGATTAGAGCCACTGTCCTTCCAGAGCCAAGCCCACACATCTCTGTCCTACTTTCTGCTCCTCTCCTTCGCCTGATCTTCGCCTCCCCACCATCTTCTGTAGCCACGTTTGAACTAATGCTTAAGACTAGAAAGCCACATCCCATAGTTTTTTTTTTTTCAGAATGATATTGTGTTTTTCTTTAAAATCCTACTGCCTGTTGACATTGGAGGATCTACAGAGTTTTTACTTTATAACTAAAAATAAGACAAGTTGATCAATGTTTGTTTTTTGTTCAAGTGCTGGGCTTTGATGCATTCATTTGAAATAAAATAAAACTGTCATTTGCCACATCTTAAATGGGGGACTCCTCGACGGCTTACGTTATCTGGCATGCTAGATATCCATCAGCAGTTGGAAATGGCTCAGCAAGAGTCTTTGAGGCGTCTTTGAGCTTTTCACACATAAAGATTGGGCCCTGATGGGGGACCACCAATTGCTCACCAGTTTTCCTCTAACCAGTTTATGGTGAGGTGAGCTTAAAATCATGTAGCATGCAGTGCCAGCAGCTCAATGACATGAGAAGGCATCAAATATGAAGAGGTGATATGTCCTTTTTGCAGCCTTTGATGCTTTGCTGCATGTCAGATCCCTTTCTCTTGATCCCATTTCCTGTCTCTCTGCACTGTCAATAAAGGCGACAGGTGCTCAAAAGATGTGTCCTGACTTGTTAGCACAATATTTTCACTGGCTCCTATAATCAACATAGCCGATCATGATATGAGTGGTTGTTTATACACACACACACACACACACACATATAAATAAACATGTATATAAATAACT